>JAPDVR010000008.1:6843108-7120608 GCA_026230005.1 Gila orcuttii
ATCTTTGCGTTAACTCTGAAGATAAAAGAAACAAACAGATAAAACTATGTAGACAGTGTGGTATTATTCCTCAGTTGATCACATACAGAAAAAGAGAACAGAGGGATTAATCTACGCAACTCTGGCAAGAAAACCTGCTTAAGTGGCAATAAGCTTCTCATTGTATATGCGATATACAGTAAATCCCAAAAAAGTGAAATTTTGTTTCTGCCAAAGGTATTAAAGTTAAATGTTGTGTAAAAATATATTATACGATATTTGCAGATTAGGTTCAGAATGTCTTCATTTAAATTTTCAGCCAAGGTTAGATAAAACTAAAAAGATACTATGTTGCTAGCATATCAGCAACAGAGTATATTACGAGGGCATATCACACCTGGTTTACCCTGCTCTTTCCCTATATACTGATAATTTAAAATAATTTTTTTTTTTTTTTTGGTCTCATTTTCATTCTAATGATGTTAATCTTGATTATACTGTATTATTCCTTTGTCTTCTGGGTAAATTTCATCTTCACAAAGTCAGAACAATTGACTGTAATCCCAATTGTAGAATGTTCTCCTCTGATATAAAGTCTCTTTTTACTTCCTTTAAGTAAATGTCAAAACCTTGAAAACCCACAAGGTGTGTTTGACATCAACTGCGCCTTGCTTTATGTGATTACTGGAAAATGGTGGTCTATGATATTTATTATAATTCATGCATTTATTAATCAATAATCCTACAAATTACCTGTAGTCCATATAGGCGTGTAAAATCATTCTATTTGAGTTCACAGTGTTCCCATAGCTTCAGTTAGGCTAAATACTGGCAACTGAATATATAACTATATAAGTCATAAAATCTATATTTTTTTTAGATTAATCTTTTATTGGGATTCCACTTTGTCTGTCATTGTTTATTGAATTATTAATAAACTAAACTGTGTCAAAACAATTTTAAATAAAATAATGTCAAATACTAAATCAACTATTCATGACCCTTTAAAATAAATAAATAATAAGAAGAATGTCAGATTTTAGGTTGAGGATCCAAATGCAGTATTTATTAACAGAGTAGTCCATAATCGTAATCCAAATTCAGGCAAAGGTCATACACAAACAAATTGACATACATAGATGCCTCATTTTTTCAATGTTTCAATGAGCCGAGATACATAAACCGTCTGCCATACTGGAACGATCCGTGAACATTCGAGAGCAAGTTGACTGAGCGACGACAACCGTAGTTTCACAACCAGAAGCTGCGCAAGCGCAATGTTGTGACAACATTTACTGTGAGTGACGACACATCCAGAGCGGTCAAACTTGGCATCTTATACATATCTATGCACAAACAAACAGTCCAATCAATAACTGATCAAAGTTCAGGGCTGAGGTAAACAGAGAAATCCAAAATAACCTATATGGTATTAAGCTCCATTTGTGAGTCCAGTCAATCATAGGTCTTTTTATGCTTTAACATTCATGAGCAGATGAAGGTGTTTGGTGTCCTACTGTATGGTAAGTGATGGTGGTCCAGGTATCTCCTGTCATATTCTGCATCAGAGTCTGAAAAGAAATCAAACAAACCATTACAGATCACCACTGAATATGAAACATAGTTAATACATTAGTGGTGTTACATATGACACTGAAGCATCAAAACGCATATCGAGTATGCAGCGAAATTTCTCATGAAGCTCCGTGCCGGAGCGCGTATTGTTTTCAGAGAAACACGTGATCAACGAAAAACGAAGCGTAACTTTCTTTCCAGTCACGTGAATGCTTCACTTTGTGTGTCGGAATTTTTTAAACCGGTTCGAACCCTGATCACCTCTTTTAGTCCATTTAATAATTTAAATCTTTTATAAATAAGCATATGGCCTATGTTACATGATCATATATTCTGCCATATAAACAGCATAGACACCATAAAATAATTAGATCAACATTTACTTGCATCAAGCAACTCCGTTGGTATTTTTAAAATTAGTATTAATATAATTGTTACATTTAATTTATTGCCACACTTTAATATGTGAATTACATTATCAGAAAACTGAACATTTGGTGGTCAGGCTTTTATTTGTGCTTAATAGATAAAACAACGACGCAGCGCCCACGGTTTGCCATAAATTTGACACTCGGAACAATCAGGGGAAAGCCTCAGTGCTTCATGAGGCTTCATTTGCCCATCCCATAATACAGTATTGGGTGACATTGTAACACTAGGGAACTAGGAAGGAGTAGGGATGGCTGACGCGAAACTGACGTTCGAGATCGAAGCGCAGATGTTTAGAAACACTGATCCGAAGCGCGATTCAAAACACCCATGTCACGTGACTACGGCTAAATGAAGCTTCGGAGTGTTTCACAAGTGTTTGGACAGGTGGCATGGTCCGCCGAATCAGCGTTTGATTGACAGGGAGGGACCAAATTTGCCAAGATGAATAACAGCTGTGTAAGACATGTAAAGACAGTTATGTCAAAAGGTTCTGGAGATCAATGATGTGCTATGTAGGATATTTTGTTAATATTAAGTCATTGAAGAAAAAAGATATTGTCTATTTTTATAAAATGTTTAGCCTCATAGAGGAGAATGGGTCAGAAACCTAACATTTTGAAGCAGCCTTTATGGAAAAACCAGATGTGGTGGTATTGGACCCCACATCGGTCTAAAACGGGGGACTGAAGGGGGTGGATTGGAATCCACTGCAGCTTCAATGTATATGTAATGAGTTATTAATCAAGGTATTAATCAATATTTTTCCTTCTAAATATCAAATGAGTGGAATGACTTCTTTGGAGATTTTACTGTGTTATAGAAGTTGCCAGTTTGATTATTGAAATATTCTGCACTTACAGAAACAAAAAGGCTGACTCCATCTCTACTTAAAACAGGAGAAAAGCATTACAAAAATAAAAAAAGTCACCCGCTCCCTAGAACCTCTAAGTTTATCTGTATACAATATTTCAAGAGAAACATCAGATAAACAGTTAACATTTGGGTTCAGCAACAAAAAGTGTCTACATCAACGTAACACTATTTATATAATCTTTTAACAACAAAAAGAAATAAAATGGGTACGTTTTGAAATAAATCACAACCGAACAGCAGCAGCAATGTACAGAATCAACAAACAAATCCAACCAACAGAATAACAAGCCTCCCTCCAGTGGAGATCAGTGAGGCTTTATACTCTTCTTTTCCTTGAAGACCAATCCCATCCGAGCAGTCATCAGCAGAGGTGATCACCCTCACCTGGCTTTACCTGCACAGAAGGCAGAGAAACGACCACTACTGCCACCTGGTGGCCAGACACACATAACATACAAAAATATAAAATAAAATTACACCATAGAATGCAACACAAACACATAAACATATACAGGTGCTGGTCATATAATTAGAATATCATCAAAAAGTTGATTTATTTCAGTAATTCCATTCAAAAAGTGAAATTTGGATATTATATTCATTCATTACACACAGACATATTATGATATATTTCAAATGTTTATTTCATTTAATTGTGATGATTAAAACTGACAACTAATGAAAATCCCAAATTCAGCATCTCCGAAAGTTAGAATATTACTTAAGACCAATACAAAAAAAGGATTTTTAGAAATATTGGCCAACTGAAAAGTATGAACATGAAAAGTATGAGCATGTACAGCCCTCAATACTTAGTTGGGGCTCCTTTTGCCTGAATTACTGCAGCAATGCGGCGTGGCATGGAGTCGATCAGTCTGTGGCACTGCTCAGGTGTTATGAGAGCCCAGGTTGCTCTGATAGTGGCCTTCAGCTATTCTGCATTGTTGGGTCTGGGGTATCGCATCTTCCTCTTCACAATGCCCCATAGATTTTCTATAGGGTTAAGGTCAGGCGAGTTTGCTGGCCAATTAAGAACAGGGATACCATGGTCCTTAAACCAGGTACTGGTAGCTTTGGCACTGTGTGCAGGTGCCAAGTCCTGTTGGAAAATGAAATCTGCATCTCCATAAAGTTGTTCAGCAGCAGGAAGCATGAAGTGCTCTAAAACTTCCTGGTAGACGGCTGTGTTGACCTTGGACCTCAGAAAACACAGTGGACCAACACCAGCAGATGACATGGCACCCCAAACCATCACTGACTGTGGAAACTTTACACTGGACTTCAAGCAACGTGGATTCTGTGCCTTTCCTCTCTTCCTCCAGACTCTGGGACCTTGATTTCCAAAGGAAATGCAAAATTTACTTTCATCAGAGAACATAACTTTGGACCACTCAGCAGCAGTCCAGTCCTTTTTGTCTTTAGCCCAGGCGAGACGCTTCTGACGCTGTGTCTTGTTCAAGAGTGGCTTGACACAAGGAATGCGACAGCTGAAACCCATGTCTTGCATACGTCTGTGCGCGGTGGTTCTTGAAGCAGCTGCAGTCCACTCTTTGTGAATCTTCCCCAAATTTTTGAATGGGTTTTGTTTCACAATCCTCTCCAGGGTGCGGTTATCCCTATTGCTTGTACACTTTTTTCTACCACATATTTTCCTTCCCTTCGCCTCTCTATTAATGTGCTTGGACACAGAGCTCTGTGAACAGCCAGCCTCTTTAGCAATGAACGTTTGTGTCTTGCCCTCCTTGTGCAAGATGTCAATGGTCGTCTTTTGGACAGCTGTCAAGTCAGCAGTCTTCCCCATGATTGTGTAGCCTACAGAACTAGACTGAGAGACCATTTAAAGGCCTTTGCAGGTGTTTTGAGTTAATTAGCTGATTAGAGTGTGGCACCAGGTGTCTTCAATATTGAACCTTTTCACAATATTCTAATTTTCTGAGATACTGATTTTGGGGTTTTCATTAGTTGTCAGTTATAATCATCAAAATTAAAAGGAATGAACACTTGAAATATATCAGTCTGTGTGTAATGAATGCATATAATATCCAAATTTCACTTTTTGAATGGAATTACTGAAATAAATCAACTTTTTGATGATATTCTAATTATATGACCAGCACCTGTATCTTTATCATTGTGGTTGTCATCCTTGGTTTGAATGGGCCTTTAGGAACACAATGCAAACGATACAATCTTGCCTGAAATTTCAAACAAATTCAGTGTAGTCGAGTAGTAATGAAATATAAGGATGAAAATAATGTTAAAGCAGGGGATAGTAACCAAAACTGTGGGGTAGTGAATGATTTACTTAAGTTTTAATATCCGTTACTGGCTTTTCACACTGTTTAACTGGGGTTATGGCCACTTTTACACCTGGGTTAATCAATGTTTCACACTTGTAATATTGTTATGAAGGGTTATTGATGTCACAAAAGCAGTGCTACTGGACTGCACTGACAAAGGTTCATGTGTGAATGTAACCCCCAGTTGTTTAGCAAAAAACAACCAATCAAAACTAAAAAACGGTCACCTCACTTAAATTTGTTCCAGCATCTGGGAAAAATGAAATGTGTAAGAGCGAATAATGAGTACAATGGAGCAATGAGAGTGTTTTCTTGTCTGGAGGCAGTAAAGAAGGTCTAACCTAAAGCGGGTCTAACCTGATCTAAACACATGAGCTCAATCTTCTCTTCAGCCATCACTGCCACGTCTTCCTCTTTCTCCAGCTCTCCCAGCTTGTCATTGGCTGAGGAGCTGGTGGTCTGTGACTCCGTGTCAAGGTTGATGATCTTCTCATAGACGTGTTCCATCACTTTCCGCACCTGCAGCATGTCACTAGCAGACAGACGGTCCCTGAAAACAACAGGCTGTGATGAACAATCTCCAAAATATTGTTGCAAATATCTCAAATAGTATCACTTTCATGATTCAAAAGCAATTATCTTACGAGAATATTCAATTAGAAATTAGACTAAGCATAATGATTATTAATTATTATTTTTTTCATTTTGTCACTTATAGTCAACATACTTTTTGAGTGTTTTGGCCCCAGATGATGAATGAGGTTGGAGGTAGAACGAGATCTTGTTTAATTTTATGCTTAGGCATAAGCTAATGTCTAATTATACAGGGTTTCAGAAGGTAAATTTAAGACTTTTTAAAGACCTTTTTAAGACCAAATAAAGAAAATTTAATTCATAAATTGAAGGGAACGCAATATGTCAATATGCTAGCTAAATGTAAATATCTAGGGAAGAAAACAATGAGATTAGCGACACTTTAGAGTTTGAAAATACATTCACTTAAAAAAAAAAAGGGTTAGGGAAGCTTAAAGTTTTTCCTTAGTATTTTTGTCTTTTTTCCAGTGCAAATGTCAAAATACATTAAATGCATAAAGATGCATTTAGTTGGATTTAGTTGTGGAATGCATAAAGATGCATTTACTGGAGAAGCAAAATTACATTAAATATGAAGTCTTGTTTTCTGTGAAATTGCTAAATTAAGTGAGTTTATGATTAAAACGAGAAAAAATATCTGTCAGTGGGGTCAGAAATTCAAAGGGAAATTTTCATTCACCATTGACATATTTGTTCTTGTTTTAAGCACAAACTCAATCAATTTATCAATTTTTTGATACATTCTTACATTTCCATCTCAAGTTACATGTGTCTTTATTTAAAGATGCTAAGATATCTGTATTTGAAAACAAATCTACTGAGAAAGATATTTTTGCAATGCATGTCAGATTTAATGACATGACTTTATGATTTGAAGACTTTCAGCTCTGATTTAAGACCTTTTTAAGGCCTTAATTTGTGTAAATGTGAATTAAGATTTTTAAAGACCTTTTTAAGACCCGCAGAAACTCTGATTATATCACGTATATTTAAAGTGACAATTCAACCTGAAATATAAATTCTGTCATCATTGCTCACATATGCAAGAAATTTCATGCAAACAAGTGCACAAGGAAGAAATGAGTTTTCAGTTGATTCTTGAATATTGTCAGTAATTCGGCTGTCTAGTTAGGGATAGGATAGGTGTTCACTGAGAAAAAATTAATATAGTCGCTCAATTCATATTGAGGCTGAATAATGACAGAATTTTATAAACTTTTGCTTTAAGAAAAGAACCATCTGAATTGTGGTTATGTAACTCACCCATTTGTTCACAAATGATTTAGTTGTGGACACCCAAATGGCTTGAGGAGGGTCGGCTGATTTGTCCAATTCCATCTGCACAGAGCATCAGATAAACTGTAAGAGTAGCATTTAATTTCTTTATTTTCAAACACTATGCATCTTAAGCTCGCTCTCACCTTTAGGACAGGAGCTTTCTCTTCACATATGAGCACACGTATGTCAGGGTTTCGCAGGTCTGTGCAGTAGATCTTTCGGTCACGTCCTCCGGAGTAAATGTGTGTGAAGGCCTCGTTCGCCTGCAGGGACCACACGCCCTCATCGTGGACCCGGTATGTGGCGATACATCTCTGCTGGCCGAGGGACCACAAGCGTATCGTACCGTCAGAGCTACCGGAGAGACACTAGACAGAGAAACACAGCAGGCGGATGACATTAGCAGAGTCAGTGAATGGTTTTGTTCAGTTTTTGGTAGTCTGAATAGCAAAAACATTTATTTAAATATTTTAAAAGTGTGCAATATTGTCTGGAATTGTGTCAAAGTCCTACCTGGGTGCCGTCTCTGTTTAGTAATAATGATTTGACGTTGTCACTGTGGCCTTTCAGCTTCATTAGCTTTGCACATGTTCGTGGATCCCAGAGCCTCAAGACCTGCCATAACAAAAAATGTGACAAAACAAATTCAGCAAGTAAAACCTTTTTATTTGAACCTGCCTGCAGTCACATGAATGAAAATTATCCTTCCTTCAAATGTGAAATTAAAACATTGTAGGACTAACCTTTTCTGTAGATCCTGAGATGATCACGGTTCCTGCCTGATTCATGGCCAGACTGTAGATGGAGTCCTTGTTTCCACTCAATGAGGAAGCTGTCACGGAAAATATCAACACATTTGTGCAAAAGGGTTTTCATCTGCTTAACTCCAACTCAGTGAAAAAAGAAGACTGTGTCAAGAGTTATGATAAAGAAGGTTTTCTCACTTGTGACTGTATTATTAGAGGCAGTCAGAGCCGTCAGCGTGTTCACGTCCCACAGGAAGATCTGCCTGTCCAGCCCGGCTGATGCCACCAGCTCCTTGTCTTTCGCATATGCTAAAGCTTTGACGTAGTCCTGAAGTGTGAATCACAACCACTGTCACCATTAACACAGTTGTAAGTCTCATATATAGTAATTTTGCACACAGAAATAGCACAAATTAGCTTCAGTCTGTTTTCTAGGCAAATTCTGGAAGCTCCAAAGTGGACAAGAGTTTATGCAGACAGTCAAATGTCTGGCTACCGTCAGCATAATTAAAGAGGCCATATTATTCCCCATTTCAAAGTCTTGATTTTGTTTTTGGGGTCTACTGAAATAGGTTTTCATGCTTGAATGTCCAAAAAACACATTATTTTTTCATATATTTATTTGACATTGTTGCAGCACCTCTCTACCCAGTCTGTCAGTAACGCTCTGTTTAGTTCCTGTCTCTATGATGAAGCCCCTCCTTCTGAAAAGCCCAATGTGCTCTGAATGGTCGGCTGGGTCAACTGCATCGAGCGTGTTTGAGGAAATGTCGAGCCTCTAACCATATAACCGTGAGCTTCAACACACTACTAATGCAACTCAACCAGGCCTCGCCCCTTTTCCGCGTATGCCTTGGGTGGGAATTATTTAAATGAGGAATATTGTGACGTTATGCGTTTCAGGGAGTTCAGAAGCAGTGCGCACTGATATAGAGAATGACTCCCTATGGAGTGCCTTTGTGCTTTGTAACTTTGCAGAAGTTTTTCATGCTTACGTCTACAAAATATTAAACATACCTTATGCGTCCGTAACGTGGACATGCAGAATCCCTTGTGTGCATTCCAGACTTTCACAGTGGTGTCCGAGGAGGCTGATATCACTACAACACAGAACAATTCACTGAAACCATCTAATAATTAGAATATATTTGTTGAGATTTTAAGAATGACGTGTCCTGTAAAAAAGCTTTTGATGTGCTTAGACGAGACGCACATGTTTTTCCATTACAACAGAGGATGATGTCATTGACCCAGTCAGTGTGATGCTCCATCGAAGCGATGTAAGGATCCTGCTGTAATAGTAAACAGCTGTCAGTACAGTAGCACATAAAGCTGGAAATATAAACATTTAACCATAAAGAGTAAGAACGGGGAACAAATAATGATTTTGATGGTGAAAATGGAAGATATGGTCACATAGTAGCAAAACAAGGGACCAAGTGCATTAATATTCATAAATTATGAGAATGCTGGTTGTACTTTGTGTTGATTGACACTCCATATCCTGACGATGGAATCTCGGCCGGCTGTGAAGAGTCTGTTGAGAGCAGGATCCAGTTGAAGAGCGTTCACGCCGTTACGATTGTACTTCTCCACCTCATCTCTAATCACATAGGAAACCTGTAAACTCATCATTATTAAAAAAATATATTAGTTTATTAGACAATTAGAGATTACCTGCAGTCTACAAAACTGCCTATCAACTAAAGTTATAGAAAAAATGATTACAAAGAGAGCATGGAACCAGCTGTTTGTCTTGTAAATCAGTCATTAAGAGATTAACACTAGATTTTAAGGCTATACAACATCTGTAACTTATACAAAAACATCTTTATCTAAATAATTTAATTATTGAGCAGACAGCTGTAAACAAATACATTCAATTTCAATATCATATATATGTATTGTGCAGTGTCCCAAAAAAGTATTTGGACACACCAAAAAATTAATGTATGCCAGTGCGTTAGATATCATCACTGTACTATGGTAACACCAGTCATTTTTGAAAGGGCGGAAATGTTTCGGTTTGTAAATATTGTGGACACTACATTGGGCGACACTTTCCTGAAACACGTAAACGCATTAAGATTTATGTAACAAATGGTTTTAAAGTTCCGAAATATTATGTGTAAATGATCACCTGGACTTTCCTCCGTCCAGCAGCGTTCTGTCTGTGATGAGCCGCCATCTTGCATGTTGACAATCAGAGAATGCGTCACTTCCGGGAGACAGAGGAAGACGTTCTGGTGTTTGTTGGGCCTGTAGAAATCTGTCACTAGAGGCCGCTGTTGAGCACATTTGCGCACGAGTAGATTTACCCAAATTAATTGTTCACTGTTAGTTGGTAATTTGCAGGAATTGGACATCATAGATTTCAGACTCTAAGACCCTAAATTTAAAATAGTTGATCAAATTGCACAAAACATAACACAGGTTCAAATGTATATTTAAATACTAGTAAAAAAAAACTATATAACTGGGCTGCACATTTTGGATGTCTCCCAATCAAACAAAATTGATTCAACTCAAGTTTCTCCATGATTGTGAACAAGACCTAACTTGATTTTGTAACCTACTTTCTTCTAACAGTCATCCTGTCAAGCATGAATAATAAATAATTTTGAAAGACTTTCTATCGGAACCAAATTGATAGGCTACTTTAGGCTACATTGTTTTTTCTTTCTTTCTTTTCTTTTTTGTAAATAAGCCTACATTTTTAAGTTGGCCACTTTTTAAAAATGCCTTCAGGATGTAAGGGGTTAATAAACATAACACTGGTAACTAAATGAGGATCCTGAAAAGCTCATCAAGGAGTACATGGCATAGTTGCCTGAATATATATTTTTTATTGTGTGAAATAAAAGTAGCCTATGGAGTAAGAAAATCTGGATGGTGTATAAGAATGTATTTTGTTCTTTTTATAGGATGTAGATTTTGCTTGTGCTCAGAATGCATTTGGGATGAATGCATACGGTAGGGATTTTTGTCCTCAGGAGTGAATGCAGTGATGTCACTGATCTGCCTGCTGATGTTGGAGTGATTCTGGAAGGCATTACGGTACTTGAAGATCTTCGTAATGTAGGTAATGCTGTTGCATTGCTAATTGGACTAATATATTCCCTAAATCTGAGCTATCCCAAGGAGCTACGACATACCTTTGAAGTCGTCCAGAAAGTTTTCCTTGGGCTGGATGGCAACAAACTGTCTCCTAAGGTTCAAGCACTCAAGATAAAGCTTTTTACAGATTCACTGTTTTAAAGGACTGATGATGTTTGTGATCTGGGATGGGGTGTTACTGTTACACCTAAGAACCACTCTAACAAATATCAGAGAGAGGTGGTACATGTTTTGCATTTTTTTTCTGAACAGTATTATTCATTGTTTTTGCCGGTATCATGAAGTTTTGCAGAGAAGTTGCAAATGCTGGAAATGTAATGGGGAAACATGGAAACTGAAGCAAGCTCAGTTGTCATTTTCACAGAGAAGTGTTTGTGAGTAACCTACATGTATTGCTTTGTTTTATTTTATGCATGAGCAGGTATATGCTCATTTTTATGGCTTTTTAGAAGGATATAGGCCTAAATGGAATTGTTCACTTAAAGCTTTGAATGCTGCAAAGAATGTTTTAACACGTGAAAGGGTTTTAAAGTTTAAAAGGTCTTATATCCATGTTCTGTGCTGCCTTTACAAATATTTTGTGCATCTGCCTTTGGCTAAGTTGTATTAAACTTAATATGAACTGACAATTTATATATATATATATATATATATATATATATATATATATATATATATATATATATATATATATACACATTGTCTTTCGCACTTTTTTCATGAATTCAAGTAGAATATACTATGTCATATTTCCTATATCCATGTTGTGTTCTGCCTTTACTAATATTCTGTAAGCTTCAGAATGCAGAAAATCCCATAGCTATTAATTACTACGTGTTTGCTATACTGTAGAAAGTTATGACACCTTTTGTGAAATTTTCTTACCCCCAGTAAATGAATTGTATACTGTATTCCGTTTCTGTTGTCTTTTCTGAGTTATACTGAAGAAAAAGAAAATTCTTACATTGTATTTGTTACCGGCCTCAGACCTAGGGGAAATCTGGGCTGGCAGCAAGGGTACACAGGCAGTGAAGCACTGTGTACCTGTGAAACACTGGGAAATAGTGAAGAGACAGACAGGATAAGCGTCTTTCCCTTGGCGCGTCAGCTTTACTTCTGAGATCGCACCCGGGACAAATCTAGTCTCAATAGTATACTTCACAGGAGCGCTCAAGCGCCCTCCGCTGGTGTGGCGGCGAACTGATTCTTAACTGTTTAAAGGTGATGATACACAGGGCAACTTTTTGAGCAATGTTGCTGGGCAATCTTGCCGAGCGATTGTTGCTTGGGCACTTTTACATTGAAAATGGGCAATACATTTCTCTCTGGATAATTTAGATCGGTCGTGGGCCCTGTGTCTCATCTGGTTGCCCGTTGACGGCAACATTGCCCAGCAACATTGCCCAAAAAGTTGCCCTGTGTATCATCACCTTTTTAGCGTTCTTATTCAAAAAATAAAGTGGGGGGGGCGTTTTCCATTAATTATCTGGTAACATCTTTTATTACATACTTTACATATTAATCTGACCAAATGGATTTCGTCCAATGTGTTATAGACATATAGACTAAACAAGAAGCATTAAATTTAGGATAACTTAAATAATTAAAGTAAACTGAAAAACATTAATTCAAGTTGAACTAAAACCATTAATTCAAGTCAAACCAAAACCATTCATTCAAGTTAAACTAAAATCATTCTTTCAAATTAAATGAACACCATTGGTTGTAGTTGGTTTTACATAGTTGATTTTACTGGGTTTTATTTGTTCCTGTTTTGTTAAGATTACTTATTTTAATCACATGGAACCACTGTCCATGAATGAATTATGTTCAGTTAAAGAGCTATTTTTTGAGTGTAAATACACAGTGCAATAAATAAACGTAACCCTCGCTGACATGTGAGTTTATCATTTGCAGAATGCACAGAGCAGACATTTGCCACAGCAGCAGTATTTTTTAAACTTAAATGTAATCATGTTAAAATGTCTTTGCAGTTTAAACTTTATTAAAATGTGTATTTTCCAATAAACAAGTTTATCTTGTTCTGTTTACTTGTATTCTGCCACCACTAAAGCTAGCATGCTCATAAATGCATTCACACTTATAGTTTTTTACTTTCTTCACATACTGTTGTACTGTATAGAGGTACAGCTTAAGGGTTATGTGTTACTGTATGCGCTTAACAAAAATTAATTGAACAAACAATTAATTCACTCAGCTTTATTCAGAACTTACATCATCACACAATTTAATAAAACATGCAGAACTACATGTCTGTGATAACCATGAGTACAGATCACAGTCATAGTTTTGCTCTGCAGGTAACAGCTTTCTAAATATTAAAGTGATTAACAACTAGGAAATCATGGTGCTTTTTCATCTTTGATAAGTGAAACCTGGTTGAGGTTTTAAGATACAAGCAATATGACTATAATGTTGAATATAAAATCAACAACAACAACAACAACAACAGTAAACACAATTTAAATTGTCAATCAGTTTATCTATTGAATTCCAGCATTACATTGCATCATTTCTTCATGGAGCTATAATCACAAAAATGAAACAACTTTTTTTATTTATAAGCCGAGTATAATTTTTTGACAGAATAAATCATTAAACATTTCCCACTGGCTTTAACAGTCATGCATGTTTGTCTCTCCACTTTGGTAGTGATCCATGCTAAATAAAAAGCATATCAGTGTTACTTCATAACAAACAGCATATACATTTTGTCAGAAAAAAACTCCAAAGCACAACAAATCTACCAGTTCAGAAACAATGTTGTGTGAAAAACATCATCTGCAAACAGGGACCTGAAAGTCCCATTGGTTTAATTTCCCATTACATGTGTTCCAAACTTTCCAGAGCATCCTCTTTTGTGTACTCTTTCCATTCATCTGGAATCTGACCATGTCCCTGAAATGTTTTACTGTAGTACTTTTCCAGATCTTCCTGGAATTTGCACACAAACCACTTCCAGTACGGCAGCTCAGAGTGATCTGGAGTGATGCTCCAGTTAGCATATTTAGGACCTCCTTTTCTGTATTCTTTGAAAGGGACTGAATCTTCTGAGGAATTTGGATAAAAAGATCGATCACTCGCTACTGCTGTTGTGCAGATACTAATAGACAAGTTTGTTGTTCCTCTGTAAAACCACCCATTCAGTCCAATATTGCGGTGGAAAGGAACGCAGTGATCTCCATCATGGCCTTCCATCGTGTGCGTGCAGATGGCTTTACAGAAAGGACACTGAACCCAACAGCACTGACAGAAGTGTTCAATCAAAATCTCATCTGGACTTTTTCTGCACATTTTCATGTCATTAATGCTTGTAAAGCTGTTCTGTAGCTTTGTCGTCCCTTTCTTCAGATTGTCGCTTAAATCAGTCTCAAGAAAATCTAAGTCTTTAATCTCGCTGAGATCACCACATGAGTTCTCTTTGAGTTTCAGCTCATCTGTCAGGGTTGTGGTGAAGCATCTGAACCACATGTTTCCGTCTCCACTCCTCTTTTTGACCTCCACTGTAGCTGTTTTAATCGCGTTACTTACAATCAGCTCTTTTTGGGTCAGATTTCCTTTGAAAAGTGTCAAAATCATTTTGTTTTGTTTGGTGAAGTATATGTCCACCTCATTTTTTATGAATTGTTTAAAGTGTTCTCTGGGATTATGAATGTATTTTATGTACTGGACAAAATCCTCCTTTTCTGCAAGGGATTTCAGAATGTGTTTCTCCAGATTTGGTCTGTTTTCACGTAATGCTGGTATGTCAGACCTCATCTGTGCTGCTAAATCAATTGCAGTTTTGTTGTAAACCGCTTGTAGGATGGATGGCTCAAGTTTGGTGCAGATGAATTCGCTCAGTATGGTTGTTGTTGTCACTCCTCTGTTGTAGTTCTTAAAGATGTTCCAATATTGAGCTTTCTGCTTCTCCAGATAAATTCTTGGGTCAGTTGCTTCTCTGAATTCTTTGTGAAGTTTAGTAAACATCTGTCTTGCAATGTCACAAACATGAAGACTGAGATCTATGCTAAACTCTTTTTTCAATGTGTATTTTTGGCTCATGGATTCATGTTGCTTTACTGACTTTTGAACACAGTCTGTTATTTCCTGAATGTAACTATCACTGTAGCCTCGTGTTCCAACTGGTGACTTCTTCAGTATGATATCAGTGTCCCGAATAATTTTTTGAGTCAGACACCTAATCGAGTTTTGACATTCAGCATTTAGGTCCATGTTCTCTGGTGACTTTTGAGTCCCTCTAAAATATTCTATACCTGACATTAATTTTTGACCAAACCTTTGCAGGAATCCACTCTTGCTTTTCTTAGAGCTCTCGCCAGCTTCCTCTGAAGATACAGCTTCATCAGAATGCTCTAGATGCTTCTTTAGTCTCATGTAGACACAATAATCACTCCGGTGCACGATCAGTTTATAGTCTTTCTGATTTAACCGCTCATTTACAAGAGTCAATTCCTGATTTTCAGATAAGATCCGAGTCACATCGTCCCAGAAGTTCAGGTCTTTCAGTGGAGGAGTATCTTTAGTCATTTCAGTGACCCATTTGCTCCACATTGTGTCAAACTCCTTGTTCAGCATATTTTCATCTGTTCCTCTACTTCTCAGGCTTAAAGCTAATTCCTTGCTCCGACTGAAAAGCTCGTTTTCATATACTGTCCTTTTTTGATCCAGCTTCTCTCTGGCTTTTTTATTTTCAATTGCTTCTTCTAACTTTCTATTGGTTCCCTTTACAAGGTCATCATGAAGATTATTGATTCTGGTTTCAAATCGTCCTCGCCACTGACACAGAATTTCTTTGTCTTTGTCCTCCTCAAAGTAAGACATCATTGATTTTTCTACCTGCTCTTTTGTCTTTCTCATGTCAGCCAACAGGTCCTTTTCCTGAACATTAATGTTCCCGTTGGCAATTCTGTTGTAGAATTTGTCTTCAATGCTTAACATGGCACTTCTGAGGCTCCATGTCCATTCACTGTACTTAGTTTCTAGGTTTCTGTATACCGCTATCTCAAGTGTGTTTTTGAAGCTGAACACAAAGCTTTCATTTAGCAGTGCATTCCACAGATCACTAATACGCTTTTTGACCTGAGACAGTGTAATTCCTCCAGATTCAGAAGCTTTTGAGAGAATGGTGTCTTTCAACTCCTCAATGTTTCTGCTGTAGTCTGGGTTCGGTGGTGCCATTGGTGGGCTGCCTTCCCACAGCTGTGCAAAATATTTCACATCGTTCTGAACGTCAAATGTAATGACATCACTGAAAAACTCTGTATCACAGTCTTCTTCTTTAGCAGCCAGTTTCGTCATCTCATCCAGTTTCTCCTGCAGTCGTCTCCGTCCCTCCATGTTTTTCTCTCCGGCTGTGACATCTGAAACATTCTGATGCACAAACATGCAGCTTGGATTCAGTTTGACCTTCTTCATCCTCATGAAGGCCTGAACAACAATCTGAAGAATGTCCTGCATTTCAGCTGTGTTTTCTCCAAAAATGTTGATCAGTGTCATATTTCCGAGACCAACAACAAATGTGGCCATTTCATTGTCACGGTTCCTTGTTGACCTTCCAGCCAGTTCTAGGGCACGAAGTCCCTCAGTATCAACAACCAGAATATAGTCAAACTTCAACTGTGCTTTCATCTCCTCTGATACTCTGACCAGCTGCATGAAAGCTCCTCTGGTGCACCTGCCAGCACTGACGGCAAACTGCAGTCCAAACATGGCGTTCAGCATGGTGGATTTCCCAGAGCTCTGAATCCCTAAAACTGACAACACATAGACTCTCTGGTCTCCCAGTTTCTGGATGAGTGCATCAAGAACAGCAGTAACCCAGATCAGAGGAACATGGGCAGCATCGCCATCCATCAGCTCCAGTGGAAAACCAGACATCATCATGTTTGCTGCAAGACTCGGGAGAGAAGAGAAGTCAATGATCATGTCATTTTTGTTCCTCTTCACAGATGAACATGATTCAAATATCTGACCGATCTCTCTCAGTATGTGCTCCAAGCCAAAGGTTGCAGCTTGTAATTTTTCAGATACTGTCTCAAGTTCTTCTTGTGCAGTTTTCGATTCAATCTGTTTCTTTTTAAGATTTAGGACTGTTGACCATTTTTCATCATATTGATGAAGAAGGGCTGAAAGACTATCAGCGGTGTAGTCATCCAGCAGGATGCCCAGCCATTTAAGAAAATACGACACCTCATTTTCTGCTTGTGAATTCAGGTTTTGGATAAAGATTTGGATAAACTGACTTAACACAGATGTCCGTTGCTTTTCACGAATTTTCAGCATTTCTGATAGCTTAGAACTTTTGTTTTTTTCAATGTTGCTCCCTTTATGTAATTCTCCTAATTTAGGTCGATGAAGTTCTTTATTCTTCTCGCACCATTGATGCCACAGTTTTCCCTGCAATGGCAAAAATGATTCTTTGATATCCGTCAGATCTTTATCCTGCAGTAAACTCATCATCTGCTGTGCTGCTTCTTTTCCTCTCCTGAGATCTTCATCATTGTCCTCATCTACTCTGATACCGGAGAGCTTGGCCACGTCTTCAAGCTTGAAAATGGGAGATGATTCAAAAGATAAGAGCCCATTATTTATAGCTTTTCTGATTTCTTCAAATACATCTGACTGGTTTCTGTCTTTCAAACCAATTTTGTAATTCCCTTTACGTATTTTTGTGAGAACTGAATCATTATCAGTAAGGAGGCAGATGAATGGCTTCGAGTCATTTAAGAAGTTTTGGATCTTGGTCATGCTTTTGTCATCCTTGCTGAGTTGTGGTAAAATAGCAACATTTACAGAAGCCATTTCAGTCAGGATATCCAGCTGCTTCTCATTGGCTCTTGCATCACCATGAAGGTTACAGAATGCAACACAATTATTAAATCTATCTGTTTCCTTTCCAGAGGGGCAGTACCAGGCGATCTCCACCAGTCCATCCATCAGGACTCTGGTTCTGCTGCTGCCTGGGCAGTTCCTGTGGAAGAAAGTGTTGTGTTTTTCATTGATCAGGCTGTTTATCCATTGAGACTTGGATGAGTTCACAGGGCCAAACCTGAAGAAAGCCACCATTGGAGTTTCTGCCTTGTAGACTGGCTGGAATTTGCTAGAGATTTTACCTTTATCATCAGTTGTCTTCCAGCACTTGTTGATTTGTCGAAATGTCCAGAGTGGGAACTCAATCTGTTGTGTGAATGGATTTGGTACAAGCAGAGGGAGAGCATATTGACATTGTGAAAGTTTAGTCACCATGAGCTGCTTTAGGAAACTATCGGCACAATGAAACACGGCCATCTGAACATCCAATAAGTGGACAGTATCTAATTTGTTTTTTTCATCAGAGGGTTTAGCAGTTTCTCCAAAAATATCATCATAGTCATCACCATCATCTTCAGATGAGTCATTGTTCAATTGTTGTATGTTATATTTTTCATTATTCTCTTTACTCTGGAGGCATCTTGCTTTGTAGTCAAGCATCATCAATTTTTGTAGAAAAACTGAAGCCAGCTCCTCCTCTGCACAACACTCTTGGGAATGTGATTGTACAATTGGCTTAAGGAAATCTGCAGTTCTCAGTTGTTTGCCTTGAAGTTGAAGCCTGTCAATGAGTTGCACAGCACCTAGCTGATAAATAATACATATAAATAGTATAATTAGTTGATAAGCCATGGAAAAAGAATGTTAATTTGTACAATATTTGGTCATTTAATATATTTAGAACATTTGACATGAATATGCAGCCTGATCTCATTGTGTATTTGTGTGTAACATTTGCAGGTATAAAAACATGCATATTTGTGCATTTGGATTTTTCAGCATCTCAAACGTAAAAATTGTTACATATTTATAATTGGAGAAACGTAAAATCTGTTATATTTTAAATATAACTAGCTAAATTGTGTACCTACTTTTTTTTTTTTTTTACATATTGGCTATTGTAGATCCCTAAACCCCACCCATAATCAATCCACTTTTAAACAATACAAAAAAGTAACAGTTAGCTAAATGTACAGAACCAAATAATTTTACTATACATTATTATATAGATATTTTAGAGCTAATCCCATAACCATTTCTTAATAATTTTATTAAATTGGTGGTATTAAATTGTTTTGGTTGAGGTACAGAATGGAATAATAATAATAATTCGTTACATTTATATAGCGCTTTTTCTGGGACCTCAAAGCGCTTTACATAGAAGGGGGAATCTCTATACTGGGGCGTTAGGACCCACACAGACCACAGGGTGAGCGCCCCCTGCTGGCCTCACTAACACCTCTTCAAGCAGAAACCTGGTTTTCTCAGGAGGTCTCCCATCCAGGCACTGACCAGGCTCAGCCCTGCTTAGCTTCAGTGGGCAACCAGTCTTGGGCTACAGGGTGATATGGCTGCTGGTTGTTGGAATAAGTTGTTAATCGCGGAGCATCCTGACTTGCACAATTGGTTACAAGACATGTAAGAGCCAATCGTAACCCTTCTTGGGTGGCAATTTTTTTTTAAAAATAGTTCAGTATTTGACAATTACAGCCGCTACTGAGAATAGACATTTGGCTGCATTTAAAAGCTGAAAAATGAAAGCGGGTAGCCTACCTACAAAAGTCACATACAAATCCAATGATCGTATCGCATCTTGTATACTGAGATACCTTCAACTGATCGATTTTTGAAAGCAGCATTATATGTCCTTTGTTGGCTATGATATCTCAACCATGACATCTGGGTAACAATTTATTTTTCTAAATTACATCTGAAAGTTGCGGTGGGTGGTCAGTTTGTAAATGTAGGTTTTTAACTAGCTTTTTTCCACTTTTTATGTAATTTCTTGTGAGAAATTAGTATTGTATTAATTAAGTATTCGCTTAGTTATCACCAATGTGCTATCTATTTTATTGTAGATCATTAAACCCTTGCCTCATAAGTCTGCCTGAAATCAGTTTTGTGCGCAAACGCTGTCTGTGAAGCCATTGTCTGATAGGGCACGAAGCTAACGCTGTCGCAAAAGCTGCCTATTAGGGGGTTAAGTAAGGTATAGGCAGAACCATTGAGAGAGGCTCTGGGTTAGGGGTCAGTTTCTGTTGTAGCATTGTACCATTAGGTGTGTTCGACTGCGCAGACCGATCATCATCTGATTTGCAGCAGCATATGCCGGTTAGAAATTTTGATCGACCAGAGTGGCTGCACAAGCTCTGATGACGACACAGCTGTTCCGGGATTGGCCAGATTCACAGATCAAAATGATCACGTGTGTTCCGTCTTTATTCTGATACATTCAGCTCAGCATGTTTTTATAACAGTAAAATTTATTTTTATGTAACCATAATGTTATGGGTTGCAGTAATTGCACAATGCAGGATAGCATAAAACAAACAGACTTTCATGAATAAATCTAAAAGAGAACGCATAGGAGAATCTCAGGAAATATCACACAACCACAATTTAACAATGTCAACATGGAACCATGAACAGGGGACACTAAGGGTTTAAATACCCAGAGGTAACAAGGTAACTAATTGAACTACAGGTGAATATAATCCCATCCGAAAACTAACTAGCAAACAGAACTCAGACAAAGCATAACAGGGAACAGACTAAAAAACTAAAACAAAACAACGAGACTGTAACATTTATTGTTATTTAAAGGCTTATGTTGAACTTTATTCTTGTAGATATCATCATCTTGGAATTAAAAGGTTCTATCTGCATTTTGAGCGGTTTTGAGATATTGAGCTTCAAACCCAGATAGCATGGTGACATTGATACAATGTTGAGTTTTGATCTAAACCATCATTTTGGTTGAGATTGACATTTCAATGTTTAAAGTGTGCTGGATCAGCATTGACATTTTGATGAAAGCCAACAACACACATGGGTTGAGACAGTGACATTGAACTAACAGTGATTTGTAGTTGATGAGCACAAGATCATTCAGGCGTATATCTGCAGAACACTAGTGGGTGTTTCTCGATCAGTGGGGCGTTTTCAAACCACAATGGACATTTTCAACCGCTTTACCCGATTTGCTGTAATCCACTGTGGGCTTAGTTTAGGGGTGGGCCTTCGTGATTTTAGCAAGTCTGTTGAAAAATGGTTGAAAAACATTTACCTGTATTGTAGTTTGAAATTGGCCACTGATTGGTAAACGCCCATTTTGTCTTCGCATGTGCACTTTTCAGTAGTCTAATGCTTCCTCATTAGAGAGAAAACAGGTGCATCCTATACAGACCTCTTGTTTGTTGAATCACCTGACATACTTACACGACTAGCAGAGTTTCAAACAATGGTGCATCTACCTTATTTCTCTGTTCCTTTGTTTTGCATGCTTATTTGCGTTTGATTTCTGTTCTTACTCACTGTAATTAGATTACAAAGTTATTAAAGTGTTTGAATAAAGCATCTATTTTTCTACATTCTTAAAAAATGCATCTTGCTTTAGTAAAGTTTATTAGGAATTTCCTGAATAAAGTTATGTCATTTAACAGATTTCTTAAGGTGCAAGAGACATGAACATGAGCAAGAATGTTAACATAGCCCATGTCTTGTATCGGTCAGTGTTTGCATGCAGAACACATTGCTCCTTTAGTAGGAGTGAAGGCAGATGAAGATGGACAATTAAAAAAGCACCCTCCTGATAATGCTGACATTGATCATACCCTGAGTTGTTGTCGACAGCATAATCACCTGACCTGGGACTTGATGATATCCTGTATTTTATCACTGCTTAATCAGGTAATCATTCATATTCCTGAATCTGTATTAAATTTGAGAAAAAACTGATTTCCATTCAGTTTAGCTTGTTTCCACTGAAACACAATTAAAATTATGTCATCATTTATTTACCCTCAAGTTGTTCCAAACCTGTATGAATGTCTTTCTTCTGCTGCACACAAAAGAAGATAGAGTGAAGGATGTTGGCAACCAGACAGTTGATGGTAGCCATTGACTTCCATGGTATTTATTTTCTACTATGGAAATCAATGGCCACCGTCAACTTTCTGGTTACCGACATTCTTTAAAATATCTTATTTTGTGTTCAAAAGAAGAAAGAAACTCATACAGGTTTGGAACAACTTGAGGGTGAGTAAATGATTACAGAATTATCATTTCAGGTTGAACTATCTCTTTAAAGAAATTTTCATTGAAAAAAACTAAGATCTTTTTTATTCTACAAGATAAAAGTGTTATTTGAATGCTGTAGTTTCACAGAAAATGAACTGAGAAATTTAATGGCTATAGCTCAGAGGTGTTCGTTCCTCTTCATGAAGAGTTTAGCTCCAGCACCTGGAAGTGTTCATTGATTTGATGACCTTGATTAGCTGCCTCAGGTGTGTTTAATTAGGGCTGGAGATAAATCCGACACCCCTGCTAGCGCTTTCTTTTGATATTAAAGCATTCATAGAAATAAATAAACAGAATTTTACGATACTATAATCGTAGTTAGAATATTTTGTTTTCAGTGACTTAAAAGAAAAGTGAATCATATTGATTTTAGTATATTAACATTATTGAATGTGACTCTGTATGACAACTGATGTGACTCGTTCTTGAGTAACATCATGCTTTCTTTTTCAGATTTCAGAGAACCCAAAGGAAAAGAGGCAGTAGTCTGATGCAAGGCAGATTTTTAAAAACCTGAACCGCTGGACCTGTAGTTATGATGACATCAGACTTCTGAAGCCAATTTTATTTTTAAAGGTTGAAATGCTTTTGTCCTATTTCTCCCCCTTTCTTTTAAAAAAAGTGATATTTTAACATATTTGTTGTCATTGAATGATTGAATAAAATAAATTGACTCAACTGCTGGAAAGGTGTCATTTATATTTTAAAAGGTTTTCGACAAATTTTGAAATGGTCAGGAATTTGTTGACGCACCATTGAAGTGTGATTGAAATATAAATGTTGTTTCAACATTAATTGGTACATCAGATGGCAACATTTTTTGACATTCCTTTTCAGTCTTTCAACAAAATGTATTTAGAATCAACATCACATTGTAACATTGATCAAACCATATTACCAAAGATTATTTTTTGTTCATTTCAGTGTTAATTCAACAGCAGTGATGTAGATTCAACATCATAGTAACGTGATTCAACAATATTACCATTGATTATTTTTGTTAATTTCAATATTGATTCCGCATCAGTGATGTAGAATCAATCATAGTGTAACGTTGATTCAACAATATTACCATTGATTATTTTTGTTAATTTCAATATTGATTCAACAGCAGTGATGTATGATCAATCATAGTGTAACGTTGATTCAATAGCATTACCATTGATTTTTTGCTCAACATAGTTTAACATTAACTGAGGGTGCAAAAGTGATGTTGATAAAATATCACTTTGTAATGTTGAATCAATACTATTACCATTGATTTTTGGTTAAATTCCCAACATTATTTCAACATTAACTGAGGGTGCAAGAGTGATGTTGATAAAATATCACTTTGTAATGTTGAATCAATACTATTACCATTGATTTTTGGTTGAATTCCCAACATTATTTCAACATTAACTGAGGGTGCAAGAGTGATATTAAAGCAACATTACTTTGTAACGTTAATTCAATGCAATTAGCGTTGACGCATCAACACTGAGTCAACATTGTTTCAATGATTACATGCTATCTGGGAAGTCTTTGCAGCATTTGACTTTGTAAATAGAAACTTTTTGTTTTCTAAATAAAAAGTCCCAAAATGTACAAAAAAAAAAAAAAAAAAACATAACATGATGTACATAAACCAAATAAACTATAAATAAATACATACATTTAAGAGATATAACCAGATGGAAAGGATTACTAGCTAACTAGCTAAAGACTTTACTGTAGCTTTAAGAAACAGCACTTCATGTGCACTTGCAGTCTTGTGGGTTTACAATGGACCATAGGGAGTCCCATTTGTCATTTAATTTTCAGAAGACTGTTTGCGAGCACCCCATTTGTTGCAGATATGAGCCCTCGATGCACACTTTTGCGGAACTCCCAAGCCTGTGAGCTAAACAGCAGACTTCTAGTCAAAGCAACATTATTTCACTAAAGTGTATAGCTACTCAGAGGAAGTTTGCTAGGGCTTAGGGTTCTATTCTGGGCAGGGCCCTCCTTTATTTACTCATTTGAGATTTAAATTTAGTTAATTTTGCACAAAAACAGTTAGTGTACCTTTAAATAAATGTATATAATATATATATATAGAAATAACAATAATAATGGAAACAACTGATGAATTCATTTAATTAATAGATATTAAATATTCATAGGGTATAAAAATAAGGA
This sequence comes from Gila orcuttii, assembly GCA_026230005.1. Taxonomy (NCBI): domain Eukaryota; kingdom Metazoa; phylum Chordata; class Actinopteri; order Cypriniformes; family Leuciscidae; genus Gila; species Gila orcuttii. The sequence goes on from JAPDVR010000008.1 coordinate 6,867,296, forward strand.
TTAATTTTTGTATGCATCTAAATTTTTTCATGCAAATTATATGTTTTGGATGCTATGCAAATTTTAGATGTGCAAATGTAAGTAAATGTATAGCTACGAGTGGTAGACCCAACAGAATTTAAATACATACGAATACTCATGAGATCACAGTGGAATAGATTAATTTATGAATAACTTTCAGAAAATAATATGCATATAACTTCTTACCTTTTGTTTGTCTTTATCAGTTTGGATCAAGGTCCCCAAAGGCTCTGTGTTAGTTTTACCGATGCTTGGTTTTCTTTCTGCACCTTAATTTTATGAAAACAGAGCAAATGATTCATTGGTGATTCTTTTGATACAAATAAAAAACAAACAGTGTGACCTAATTCCTATTCAAATGCCTCTTAAGAGTGGACTATTTTGAATAGGCTAATCTGAGCCTAGAAGGAATTCGAAAAGAAATGTCTGTCCAAAGTGTATATGACATTCTAATTTGTTAACTGTATTTGGCAGATATAGGTAAATTCATAAAAATTTGACATCTGATTAATTTATTTACTTATTAAAAAAGTTTTTTTAATAAGTAAACAAACACATTTTGTGCAAAATGGACAAAATAAGAGTTATTTCTTCAGAAAACTTTAAATCGTGGGAAAATGTTTCTTCACTGTGGAATTCTCAATATTTTTAAATATTTTAATAGTGCTTGACTCAAAGAAAAAGTTGAATCTAGCACTTAGTTCTGAACTAAAATGGAAATGTATTATAGTACCACTTAATGAAATCATGTTGATTTATTTATTTTTTATTAGAGGCATAATTCCACCAACAACTTCCACATGAATCATAATATTTAAATATATATCAGTATTAATATTGAATCTCAAATGAAAATGTTAAAATGGAGGTGTGGTAAATGTAAGACAAAAATCAACATAGGATCTGTGTTACCACTTTGATTTTCACTGTTTTGCAGGTCTCCTGAAGGTTTGTACATCTCTCTGGTGTAGAACTGCTGATTATTGTCAGTGAACAGATGTTTAATCCTGTCAATCAATTCTCTCATCTCTGATTGTTTGTTCATGTTCTTGCTGCAGATGTGATATCTTCCTCCACATTTCTCCAGCAGCTGCTCCAGAACAGAGTTGTTCTTTAAGTCATCTATAATAGTGTCACACTCTTCCTCTCGCTCATAGGTGAAGAGAATAATCACAAATGAAAGAACTCTGTCACCAAATATTCTCTGTAGCCATTCAATGCCCATCTTATCCTCATCTGTCAACTGTCCAAGTCGCACAACAAAGATGAAGGCATGGATTTCACTTTCGTTCACTAAATGACCAATAACATGATCGAGAGGTTCGAGATCAGTCTCATGTGAGCCAATCATGTTGATCACAGAGACATGATGTTCTGATATCTTCCTCTGTATTGGAATGATAATGGGGAATTCTGTGTTTTGAAGACAGGGTTTTTTCTCTCCGAGTAGAATGTTGTCACATCCGATCTGCACTGCCTCAGAGCTTCCACATAATGCAACAGTCAAATCAGGATCACTGTGATCTAAAGCAAACAACACAGAACTGTTCTCAGATACAGATAATTTAAGAATAACGCCACAATATAAGATAATGTAATGGTGCTTTCTGCTAATATATGCACATTTATTATTCTTATTGCTGTGAGATGAATCATTAAAGGGACAATGTGTAGTTTTTTTTAGGTATTTTATCATCTAAAATCAATATTTTTATTCATAAATATGTCCTCAATGGTGTACAAATACCTCTGCCAATTATCTGACTTATCCTCAAAAACGAAGAATTTATTATCTTTATATACATGTGACGGGTAGGTCCACGGAGGCTTCCATGTCGTTCTGCCATCTTGAAAAACTATTATAGCAGAGAGGGTCAAAAAGTACTAGGCCAACGCGTTACCACAACGCATTTTTGTTCAGAGCCAGCGTCACGTGACTGAAAGCAGCAGAACCGGAGGAGCAGAGCAGTGAGAGGCGCTTGTCACTGACCCGGCAAGTTTAAAAGGCTGCATTGCACTGTTATCATCTGATGATGATGATATCTAACAATGCACGTACTTCAGAAAATAAAGAAGGCATAACTACTAATTACAATAGTTTGTGTTTTTCACAGTCAGTAATTCATACTGTAACACTGTTTGCTCGTTGTGTCAAGTTGCAGTTTGTTTGAAATGACAAACCTGTTCACCCGAAGGAAAACTCGACGAAGTGCTGTTAGAAGACATCTTGTCATTGCTCTTTGGTACATAACAGCTACCGTAGTTGCAACACGCAGTTGAAAAAGCGAGGCGCTGGAGAGCACAATTCGTTTGAATGCAAAATACAATTTCACCACTAGATGGGAGAAATTCCTACACAATGTCCCTTTAAAGCCTGAGCACACATGTACTATTACTATACCTGTTTTTGTATTACCATCAGGTTCCAGGTTACTCCCTTCTTCTACTGGCTTTACATTATCCTGGAGAAAGAACAACAAATTATCTGTTTCTTATAACCAGGACTTCTAAAAGTTGTATAATTGTGCAAGAGTAAACATTTGTATACATAATGCCATGTGGCCAAAAGTATGAGGACATCTGAACGTAACACTTGTTTATACTTCTGTGTAGGTGAAATAGCCAAACTTGTGAATTAGAAGGAAAATTCATAGAAAATATACTGGGCCTTATACTGTATGTAAAGTGCATCAAGAACATTGAGAATAAAGACATTTCATTTCTTTTCAAATTACACACTTCACTCTTAAAAAAATAAATATATATAAATATATAAAACTCTCAAAGAATAAATAAAGTTTCTTTTTTGGCATCTGGTTCCATGAAGAACCTTTAACATCCATGGAACTTTTCCATTGCACAAAATTCATTTATTATTAAAAACTAGTGCAATGCCCGTGTTTTTGTGTGTTTTTAGTAATTGTTTTGGTATGTTTGAGTTGCTGGCCTAAACTCTGAGAAAACGATGACGTTAAGCGCACCAGAATAAAATATAATATTCAGAATTAAACAGTGTAGCTGACTTAAAGATTCAGTTAACATCCACAAATGAATAAGTGTGACGATTCAGGGGAGGTTCAGACCTTGGCTGGAGCAGCGACACAGTGAACTCCGAGAAAACGCTACGCTTGAGCAAACAGTTTGTGAATAGGCTACTACAAATGATGGCCGTGAATAAAAAAATATAATATTCAGATATTTTTAAACCACAAACCTCTAATGTCAGATTTTGTGGCAGTTATTTTGTTATTTTATACTAGTTATTTTGTGGAGTGGCCACTGAGTGTGCAGTGTGAGAGGGGGAGTGGCCACTGAGTGTGCAGTGTGAGAGGGGGAGTGGCCACTCAGTGTGCAGTGTGAGAGGGGGAGTGGCCACTGAGTGTGCAGTGTGAGAGGGGGAGTGGCCACTCAGTGTGCAGTGTGAGAGGGGGAGTGGCCACTCAGAGTGTGCAGTGTGAGAGGGGGAGTGGCCACTCAGTGTGCAGTGTGAGAGGGGGAGTGGCCACTCAGTGTGCAGTGTGAGAGGGGGAGTGGCCACTCAGTGTGCAGTGTGAGAGGGGGAGTGGCCACTCAGTGTGCAGTGTGAGAGGGGGAGTGGCCACTCAGTGTGCAGTGTGAGAGGGGGAGTGGCCACTCAGTGTGCAGTGTGAGAGGGGGAGTGGCCACTCAGTGTGCAGTGTGAGCCAGAGTGGCCAACGGCTAGAGTGGCAAAAGCCAATGTGTGCTTCTTTTACAGATATATTTAACAATATCTTTTGCATTTCTAATCCAAACAACGTCAAACTTGGCACTGCACTTACTCGTGCCCGTAGCAAGACACCCGTCAAGTTTGAAATCCATCGGACTAATGGTTCGAGAGATATGCGAATAACATATATGCACATTCAAAATCAGTTTTTGTGCGTGTTTTTAGTAATTGTTGGTTTGGTGTGTTTGAGTGCTTATTGTTACAATTACACAGCAAAAGTTCAGTGACAATTTTATTTGTGCACGGTAGAAAGCAAATACTGATACTGACATAATGACATACAATAAATATGGAAAATTGAACTACATGGTTGCAAAACAATTTATAATGGTGATATTAGGTGACATGTATTTGGGTATCTGTGTACAGGTAGCAGGAGTTTAGATTAGATTAGATTTACATTAGTGTCAACTTTGTTGTCATTGTGCAGATTACAATTGTAGAGACAATGAAAGGCAGTTAGCGTCTTTTATGTTTAGTTGGTGAATAGCAAAGGCTACTATTACACAGTAGTGATAATGTTAAGTGCACCAGAATTAAATATAATATTCAGAAGTTAACAGTGTAGCTGATTTACAGATTCAGTTAACATCCACAAATGAATAAGCGTGACGATTCAGGGAGCAGCTACACAGTGAACTCCGAGAAAACGCTACGCTTGAGCAAACAGTTTGTGAATAGGCTACTACAAATGATGGCCGTGAATAAAATTTAAGATTTAGATATTTTTAAACCACAACCCTCTAAACATCATCTAAACATCTTCAATGTGTGCTTATTTTACCGAGATATGCGAATAACAGACACACAGACAGACGTTTCTGTAATTTATAGATAGATGTATGTGTGTGTGTGTATAGGCTATAATATTTATATATACTGTAGATTATATGTGTGTGCGTACTGTCTATTTTTTTAATCGCGATTAATCGATTTGACAGTTTGTATGTGCAAAATCAGTTTTTGTGCATGTTTTTAGTAATTGTTGGTTTGGTGTGTTTGAGCATTTCTAATCCAAACAACCTCAAACTCGGCACTGCACTTACTCGTGCCCGTAGCAAGACACCTGTCAAGTTTGAAATTCATCGGACTAACGGTTCGAGAGATATGCGATTAACAGACACACAGACAGACAGACAGACAGACACACACACAGACAGACAGACAGACAGACAGACAGACAGACGTTCCTGTAATTTATAGATAGATGTTTTATTATTAAAATGTACTTTGCACTAAGAAGAAAAAAAAGGTTGTTTTTAGAACTGTTCACTGAAGGGTTTTTTGGAGGGGGAGCAAAAAATGGTTCTTCTATGGCATTAATGAGAAAACCCCTTTTTGGAACATATTTTAAGAGTGTTATCACTTTTACCTTGTATTCTTCATGTGCTTTATTTGAGGTCTTTACTGCAGGATCTTGATCAGGTGATGTGCAAGGAACTGAAGCGGTTGAGTCTGTCACAACTGGGTCATAATTGTCTTTGTTTGGAGTTTCTGTGTGTTTTTTATCATGTATCAGAGGATTCTGTAAAACACTGTAAAACAAAATTAAAATAAACATTAACCAGGAGTGGTGGATCAGATAAACTCCAGACAAGTTACAAAAGTAACAAAGCACAAAGCTTATTGCGATTTATTGGACAAACATTCATGATGATACTTTAAAAGTGACGCACAGTCTCTGTTCAGCTTTCTCTTCATAAGTAACACTGTTTTGAAGACAGGGTTTTTTCTCTGCAAGAATGTTGTCACATCCGATCTGCACTGCCTCAGAGCTTCCACATAATGCAACAGTCAAATCAGGATCACTGTGATCTAAAGCAAACAACACAGAACTGTTCTCAGATACAGATAATATAAGAATAACGCCACAATATAAGATAATGTAATGGTGCTTTCTGCTAATATATGCACATTTCTTATTCTTATTGCTGTGAGATTAATCATTAAGGCCTGAGCACACATGTACTATTACTATACTTGTGTTTGTATTACCATCAGGTTCCAGGTGACTCCCTTCTTCTATTGGCTTCACATTATCCTGGAGAAACAACAACAAATGATCTGTTTCTTATAACCAGGACTTCTAAAAGTTGTATAATTGTGCAAGAGTAAACATTTGTATACATAATGCCATGTGGCCAAAAGTATGAGGACATCTGAACGTAACACTTGTTTATACTTCTGTGTAGGTGAAATAGTCAAACTTGTGAATTAGAAGGAAAATTCATAGAAAATATACTGGGCCTTATACTGTATGTAAAGTGCATCAAGAACATTGAGAATGAAGACATTTCATTTCTTTTCAAATTACACTCTTCACTCTTAAAAAAAAAAAAAATATATATATATATATAAATATATAAAACTCTCAAAGAATTAATAAAGTTTCTTTTTTGGCATCTGGTTCCATTAAGAACCTTTAACATCCATGGAACTTTTCCATTGCACAAAATTCATTTATTATTAAAAACTAGTGCAATGCCCGTGTTTTTGTGTGTTTTTAGTAATTGTTTTGGTATGTTTGAGTTGCTGGCCTAAACTCTGAGAAAACGATAACGTTAAGCGCACCAGAATAAAATATAATATTCAGAATTAAACAGTGTAGCTGACTTAAAGATTCAGTTAACATCCACAAATGAATAAGCAGAGGTGTCAAAAGTATTCACATTCGTTACTCAAGTAGAAGTATAGATACTAGGGTTTAAAAAGACTTCTGAATGAGTTTAAGTATCAACTCAGGCTTTTTACTCAAGTAAAAGAGTAAAAGTACTGGTTTCAAAACTACTTAAAGTATAAAAGTAAAAGTAAGGCAAGGAAAAAACGCCATTAAGGACAAAAGCTTAGGCCGCGCCACAGGGGCCTAATAGTGCACTACCACCTCCTCAAAAAAAAAAAAAATTTTCTAAAGGCCATGACTATAACGTTATATTAAAATGTTAATGTTGAAAAATTTGGGATGTACTACCTGTTTCAGCCGCATATATGCCCATAGAAAATGAATTTCAGTCTAATTTCCATTTTAGTAAAATGCAAATACATTAAAGAAGTGAACCATATGTGTGTAATAATAATAATAATAATATATTTTATTTATAACGCACTTTCCATTCCGAAGAATCTCAAAGGGCTACAGCACAATCAATCAGCACATAAAAGCCTTTCTGAATAAAAAAAGTCTTCAGTTCTGCTTCGAAAGTGTCCAGGCTCTGTACTGCTCTCAGCTCACTGTACTACTGAGCATTAACATGTGTTTCATGATGTGATGACTAGTTGCCTATAAGTATTGTAATGGTGCAAAAAGTCAAACTTCAGAGGCATGTTATCATCGAAATGGTATATGTTTATACTTCTCTTTAAGGGCATAGGTTTGATTTTGAGATTGGTGGGGACTGGGGACATCCACAGAAGCGGAGGAATCAGGAAATTAATAGGATAATGTATTAAGGTTTTTATATTGACCTTAACAATACGTTAATTCATTAATTTTGTAATGTTACAGGTAACTAATAAAGCCAAGGAGGCAGTTTAACAGAGACTTAACTTTACTCCGTTCATAGTGCAATGCAATAGTGCAATGTCTTGTTCCTTGCTTTTTGAAGAAGCCAAACACGTCTGCATCTTTCATTAAAAGGATATAGTTCACCCAAAAACGAAAATCATTTAGGCTACTCACTCTCAAGTTGTTTCAAACCAGTTTCTTTCTTCTGCTGAACACAAAAGAAGACATTTTGAAGAATGTCGATAACCAAACAGTTGATTGTAGCCATTGACTTCCATTGTAGGGAAAAAAAAAATACTATGGAAGTCAATGGCTACCATCAACTGTTTGGTTATCGACATTCTTCAAAATATCTTCTTTTGTCTTCAGCAGAAGAAACAATCTGGTTTGAAACAACTTGAGAGTGAGTAAATGATGACAGAATTTTCATTTTTAAATAAGTGAACTATCCCTTTAACAGAAATGAACTGTTGGCATATATGTTTTGCATCAATACTGTCAAGTTTGTCCTGTTGGACACGACGACACACAGCAACACTGTCAAGTGTCACTTGTGACCATTGCTCTGAGACATGTTTTCAGCGTCCTAAGTGCACTGAAACTTCTTCAGTCCAGCTGATGAGACTGGGATGACAAGGTTTCAACTTGATCTATGGGAGGCCGTATGAGACGAAACCCATTGAAACATTTGCAAGTTCAAATTAAACTTGCACAGACATGTGAAACACCTGCGATACACACTGAAACACCTGCGATACACACTGAAACACTTGCGATACACACTGAAACTCTTGCGATACACATTGAAACTCTTGCGATACACACTGAAACACTTGCGATACACACTGAAACACTTGCGATACACACTGAAACACTTGCGATACACACTGAAACTCTTGCGATACACATTGAAACTCTTGCGATACACATTGAAACTCTTGCGATACACATTGAAACTCTTGCGATACACACGGAAACACTTGCGATACACACTGAAACTATTGCGATACACACTGAAACTCTTGCGATACACACTGAAACACTTGAGATACACACTGAAACTCTTGCGATACACACTGAAACTCTTGCGATACACACGGAAACACTTGCGATACACACTGAAACTATTGCGATACACACTGAAACTCTTGCGATACACACTGAAACACTTGAGATACACACTGAAACACTTGCGATACACACTGAAACTCTTGCGATACACATTGAAACTCTTGCGATACACATTGAAACTCTTGCGATACACATTGAAACTCTTGCGATACACACGGAAACACTTGCGATACACACTGAAACTATTGCGATACACACTGAAACTCTTGCGATACACACTGAAACACTTGAGATACACACTGAAACTCTTGCGATACACACTGAAACACTTGCGATACACACTGAAACTCTTGCGATACACATTGAAACTCTTGCGATACACATCGAAACTCATGCGATACACACTGAAACTCTTGCGATACACACTGAAACTCTTGCGATACACATTGAAACTCTTGCGATACACATCAAAACTCTTGCGATACACACTGAAACTCTTGCGATACACACTGAAACACTTGCGATACACACTGAAACACTTGCGATACACACTGAAACACTTGCGATACACACTGAAACTTGCGATACACACTGAAACTCTTGCGATACACATTTTAAATAAAATATTTATAGCTAATCATGCTTTTATCATACTTCTACGTTCAAAACGCTGAAGCAAATAGTATAGCAGGACATTCTATTGCTTAATGTGAAAAAACATTAACGTGACTTAATGAGACATTATTAACACTAGAACTCCCAAGGCAGTCATTTTGACTGTTTTAAAATTTTGCAATGTAATAACTTTGTTGAAATAAAACCCATGTAACTATAGGACCCTGACTTTTCCTAAATGTGTCTATATTTTATTCTATCATTGTTATTTTATAAAAATTACAAGACACAGAAGAGTTTTGAGTATTTCTACCTAGAACTACCAAAGGCAGTCATTTTGACTGCTTTAAAAATTTGCAATGTAATAACTTATTTTGAAATAAAACCCATGTAACTATAGGACCCTTACTTTTCCTAAATGTGCCTATATTTTATTCTATCATTGTTATTTTATTAAAATTACAAGACACAAAAGAGTTTTGAGTATTTCTACCTTGAATGGCCATAGCAGTCATACGGACCGTATGCATTACAGACCGTGTGTCGGTTGCTCCTTTTTCCCGCTCTTGAAGATGCATCACCGTTGACTAGTAACAATTTCTCTTGTTGTTTGTTTAGTCTATTGCAAAGCTGAAATCTAGCTTTAGCTTCGAGCTAAAACCAAATTGAAATATTGAAAAGAGAATATCAGAACAATGTCAGCAAGAAGAATGACTGCCACAGAGGCTTTAGCCATGCTTCAGAGCCTTGATGAGGCTGAGTGGTTGTTGGTTAACTAATAAATTTTTACATAAATCATAATTAAAATGTAGTGTTCTGATGTTTGTTATTACCTATCCTAACATTACAGATCCATTTATTCTTAGATTTGATATAGCTTATTAAATTATATGCAAATAATGTATGAGCAGTCAGAATGACTGCTATGGCCATTATAGTAGTTATAGAATTCCGGGAGTCCTAGTGTTAAAAATTAAAAGATCAAATTCTGCACACACCTTATTAATAAAGTACATAAAAGCAGATGAGCCCAGAATATGAACGCACCGCATGAATTACACGTTATGTGTTTTCCTAAAATTAAGCCCTTGATTCAGGGAACAGGGAAATATTTTACCACTCTAAACGCCATCTTCATTAAAAAAATATTATTTTGTTTATTAAACGCAAAGTTTTTTATTTCAAAAGCATTTCTAAATTCAGTTCATATTTCCAATAAACGAAACTCAGAGCCATTCCCCCGCCTATAAGCGGTGATTTAGGCTAAATAAATAAGTTAAATAAAAATATTAAAAAGCACATATTAATAATAATATAAACAAATACAACACTTAGCCTATAAATGCCCAATGCTGGTTTTAGTTCCCTTTCAAGGGAACTCGAGCTGCGTTGAGACGCGGTGGGAACGCTCTGCGTGATTGCGTCGTGAAGCACGTGTATAATCAGTCCAATGGAAGAGCTAGACGTCATAGGCGGGTGACGTCATAGACCAGGAAGCTATAAAGCACCCCTGAAAACAGACCGCGACAGCTTCTGCGCCTTCAGCAAGCGATCTGTGTATTCTGTCCTTGTCATATTTATTGTTGTCTGTCAAGTTGAAATATATATATATATTATGGCAAAAGAGAGCAAGCAGCTTTGTGTTGTTCCCTGCCCACGTTATATCACGGGTGGGGACACACACATCAGCTTTTTGTTACTATTTGGGAGTGGAGCATGCCACAGTCAGTTCTCGAGGGGGCTGACTGTGAGCATTGCGAGAAGCTGTCCGTGAGGACGCTCCGCTCCCGCCGGGCGTTCTTCGAGGAGGACGTTTCGGTTCGCGCTCCCCGTGCGGGTCCCGCTGTTGCCGATGCACGGCGGCGACTCGCATTTTGGGGTTCGCAAACGGATCTGACAGCGAGAGTTGGGACGGGCCCCGCCCTATCTCAGCTTTCACCTGCCAGATCCAGTGCTGGCGATTTCCAGTTCCGAGGAATTGGTATCGTTAGTGTTTTGTTTAGAAAAAGAGAACAAAACAAATAAAGATAAATTAGAAAAAGGCAGATGTTTGAGTTTTCAATAAATGAATAAATAAGTCAGCTCATAACTCTGTTGAATAAAGAGGAGCTTTAAAAGGAGGTTTATCTAGTGCTGTTGCTAGTTAAATATTTTCTGGCCAGCTGAACATTATGAGAGTAAAAAAGTTTATTAGATGAAATATATCTAAAAACAGAAAAACTCTGTATCTCAGCCTCCTCGTCGGGGACTGCCGTTTTTTCCCTATCTCCACACCACACTGAGGTGTCGAGATCGTGGAATAAGCCGGTTTCTATTTTATGTGTTTAATGCCCAAACGTCTAACTATAGTAAGGCTATGGGTATTAAGTATCATGGTATGACAGTGCCTCAGGTTAAAGAGACGCTTACTAGCTTTCTCTCTCCCGAGTCGGCGTCATTATTTTTAACCCCGACGTTACCCAGCGCAAATGGGTAAATTATAAAGACATGGATGAATGTGAGGTTGTCAGCACTGACGCTATTCGAGAATTGCGTCGTGCAAAAACAAAGAAAGAGATAAACTATACTGGGAGGGACGGTTTCGAGAAATCGTTTCTCCCCTGCGTCCTCTGGGGGGCGACTCTCTGAGGAGGGTCGCAGCACGGCCAGTTCGGTTGTTTTCCTGCTGGTGGCCACGGAGTGATATATTTATATATATATATATATATATATATATATATATATATATACATACGTATTTCTGATTTAAAAATAAAGAAAAAACAAAGAAATAAACCATTCAGCGGCGTTCCAGAGGTTTCTTCCTCACCAATCTAATGTTCCTGAGACTGCTGGGCGGAGCAGTCTCGGTCTACTAAGCTCCTCGCAGCACTGAGTGCAAACGAGCATCGCCATTTGGGCTCCTCCACAATCGGGGGACTTGGGTGGCGGTAGCAGTCTAGCCAGTTAGAGATATGCAAGATCTGAGGACGTTTTTATCTCTAAAAAAAAAAGAAAAAAAAAAGCTTGGACAAATAGGAAGCCCTGACGCCGAGGCTATCAGGCTTCTAAAGGGTGGTCCCCTCCGGGGGTAGGGATGGTTTTGAGAAATCGTTTCTCCTCGGCGCCCTCTGGGGTGCGACTCTCTGAGGAGGGTCGCAGCGCTGCCAGTTCGGTTTTCCTGCCGGTTCGCCGTTCAGGGCACCAAGGTGTCAGTGTCCCCAAACGATCCTCCGAGGGGGGTCGTAGAGCAGTCAGTTCGGTTTCCCTGCCGGTTCGCCGTTTCAGGGTGCCGAGGTGCCTGCTTTTTCCAATGATCCTCCGAGGAGGGTCGTAGGAACTAAGTTATTTAGAGGTAGGCAAGATCTGAGGACTGTCGTCATCTCTAATAAAGTTTAGACAGGAAGTCCTGTCGTAAAAAAAAAAAAAAAACGAGGCTATCAGGCTTCTGAGGGCTCCTCCGGGGCAGGGACCGTTTTGAGAAACCGTTTCTCCTCGGCGCCCTCTGGGGTGCGACTCTCTGAGGAGGGTCGCAGCGCTGCCAGTTCGGTTGTTCCCTGCCGGTTCGCCGTTCAGGGCACCGAGGTGTCAGCGTCCCCATACGATCCTCCGAGGAGGGTCGTAGAACGGTCAGTTCGGTTGTTCCCTGCCGGTTCGCCGCTTCAGGGCACCGTAGTGACTGTTCAACCAAATCCAGAGGCCAGTCTTGAGAGACTGGTTCCCCTAGTAGAATTTCTGGCAGCGTGGAAACTACTGCCACATATTTCTCGGTGGGTCCTGCACACTATAAAAAAAAAAAAGGGGTTCAGAATTCAGTTCTTGTCCGCACAGATTTCTAGGGGTCCTCCCCACTGTGGTGGACCCCGAGCAGGCTTTGGTTATGGAGCAGGAAGTACTGACACTTCTGCAAAAGGAGCTGTAGAAGGGGTTCCTCCTCCCGGCAGACAGTCAGGGTTTTACTGCCATTACTTCATTGTTCCGAAAGAGGATGAGGGGTTGCGTCCTACTCTAGACCTGCGTCAATTAAACAGCAGGTCTCAGAATCTTAAGTTCAAAGTATGCTTACGCTAAATATGATTGTGTCACAGACTCAGTCCGAGGACTGGTTTGTCAAAATAGACTTAAAGGACGCTTACTTATCTATCCATCCTCATCACAGGAGGTTCCTGAGGTTTGCTTTCAGGGGCGAAGCATACCAGTATCGGGTTCTTCCATTCGGCCTAGGTTATCACCCCGCACCTTTTACAATATGCGTGGATGCAGCTCTGGCTCCTCTGAGATTCCAGGGCATTCGCGTATTAAATTATATCGACGATTGGTTGATTTTAGCTCAGTCCGAGCTTTTGGCAGTTCAACATCGAGATGTCGTTCTGTCCCACATAAGGAGGTTGGGGTTGCGGCTCAACACCAAAAGAGTGTACTCCTCCCAGCTCAGAGGACCACTTTTCTAGGTGTATTATGGGATTCGACAACAATGCAAGCACGTCTGTCTCCTGCACGTATTTCTGCGATTCTCACAGCCGTAAAGGAATTTAAAACTAGGTCAGTCACTCACTGCAAACAGTCTCTGAGACTGTTGGGGCTCATGGTAGTTGCGTCCAACGTAGTTACTTTTGGCCTTCTGTACATGAGACCCCTGCAGTGGTGGCTCGGGACCAAGGGGTTTTCTCCGAGGGGAAATCCGTTTTCGCATGGTCAAGGTCACGCGGCTATGCCTTCGTGCCTCGGTCATGTGGAAGAAACCTTGGTTCCTCGCCCAGGGCCCAGTGCTGGGGGCTTCTTGTCGACGCGTCACGCTATCGACGGATGCTTCCCTCACAGGATGGGGGGCGGTCATGAGTGGCCGTTCGGTGAAAGGCCTTTGGTTGGGGCTCATGGCAGTTGCGTCCAACGTAGTTACCTTTGGCCTTCTGTACATGAGACCCCTGCAGTGGTGCCTCAGGACCAAGGGGTTTTCTCCGAGGGGAAATCCGTTTTCGCATGATCAAGGTCACGCGGCTATGCCTTCGTGCCTCGGTCATGTGGAAGAACCTTGGTTCCTCGCCCAGGCCCAGTGTTGGGGGCTTCTTGTCGACGCATAATGCTATCGACGGATGCTTCCCTCACAAGTCGGGGGCAATCATGAGTGGTTGCTCGGTGAAGGGTCCGGACAACACACTGATGGTCTCGTATATCAGAGCAGATATCCTGTTGAGGCAGGGGCTGTGGCCCGGGGAATGGAAACTTCACCCCGAGGTGGTGGAGCTTCTTAGGGAGAACTTAGGTCAAACTCAAGTCGACCTTTTGTATCGCTTGTACAATACATTGCCCTTTGTGGTTCTCCCTCATGCATCCAGCTCCGCTTGGACTGGATGTGATGTATTAGGTGTGGTTCACGCTACAACTGTACGGATTTCCCGATATCTTTGCTCCTGGGAGCTCTGGATACTGTGGGCTCGGCCTCTGAGGGGGCCCAGCTCATAGACTCAGGTCTCTCGACCGAGGTCTTGGAGACCATACTCCAGTCTAGTGCTCCCTCCACGAGAAGACTAAATATGCATTGATATGGAAACCGTTCTCTGACTGGTGCAGAGAACGCCTTCTGAATCTTGTTTCTGCCCTGTTGGTACAGTACTTGATTTCTGTAATGAATGTTTCTTTGCTGGGTTATCTCTGAGGAGAGATCCTTAATTTCGTCTTCTCCGTGGTACATGAGGCTGAGGCCTGCACGTACTTGGATTTGCACCTGGTATGGTGATAGTATTTCTTCACCCCAGGTCAGGTTGTATCTCTAGGTCCCTACTGAATGTGCGGGTCATTTGTGCTGCAGGCCTTCTGTCCTCTACCATTAATACCCCAGATCAGGAAAAACTTAATCTGTTATGCCCTGTCCGGGCTTTGGATGCATATGTCCACAGAGCTGCTCAGTGGCTTATATCAGAACAATTATTTGTCTGCTTCGGGTCACCTAAGATAGGTTGCCCTGCATCTAAACAGATGATGAGCAAGTGGGTAGTTGAGGCTATCTCACTTGCTTATGAAGCGGCCGGACAGCCTTCACCCTATGGCTGTTCAGGCCCATTCTACAGAAGTATGGCTGCCTCTAGGCTTTAATTTCGGGAGTTTCCCTTCAGGATATTTGTAATGCGGCAGGCTGGTCCTCACCACATACATTTGTCAGATTTTATGACTTAGACCTCTCCACTCCTGGGGCTAGGTTGCTTGCTTCTTAGTGTGCGCAAGACTTCACACAGAACGGGCATTTGTCTTTATGGCGTAGTGGGTATGGGGTTCCCACCGCGTCTCAACGCAGCTCGAGTTCCCTTGAAAGGGAACGTCTCAGGTTACGTATGTAACCCTGGTTCCCTGAGAGGGAACGAGACGCTGCGTTCTCCTGCCATACTTCCTGCATGCCCTGATCGACTTGCTTCAGGCTTATCAGAAGCTGTCGCGGTCTGTTTTCAGGGGTGCTTTATAGCTTCCTGGTCTATGACGTCACCCGCCTATGACGTCTAGCTCTTCCATTGGACTGATTATACACGTGCTTCACGACGCAATCACGCAGAGCGTTCCCACCGCGTCTCAACGCAGCGTCTCGTTCCCTCTCAGGGAACCAGGGTTACATACGTAACCTGAGACGTTTTGCTTTAAATAAATAAAGTAGTTTAGGCTTTAAAATAAATATTGTTTGTGGACTATTAATGCCATGTATTATACATTAATGCCATGTATAATGTAGGCTATGTTTATTTTATATGCTACTATATTTTTCATTTTTGTTTTGCATTGAATGCAAGTTTCAATGTGTATCGCAAGAGTTTCAATGTGTATCGCAAGAGTTTCAGTGTGTATCGCAATAGTTTCAATGTGTATCGCAAGTGTTTCAGTGTGTATCGCAATAGTTTCAATGTGTATCGCAAGTGTTTCAGTGTGTATCGCAAGAGTTTCAGTGTGTATCGCAAGTGTTTCAGTGTGTATCGCAAGTGTTTCAGTGTGTATCGCAAGAGTTTCAGTGTGTATCGCAAGTGTTTCAGTGTGTATCGCCAGTGTTTCAGTGTGTATCGCAAGAGTTTCAGTGTGTATCGCAAGTGTTTCAGTGTGTATCGCAAGTGTTTCAGTGTGTATCGCAAGTGTTTCAGTGTGTATCGCAAGTGTTTCAGTGTGTATCGCAAGTGTTTCAGTGTGTATCGCAAGAGTCTCAGTGTGTATCGCAAGTGTTTCAGTGTGTATCGCAGGTGTTTCAGTGTGTATCGCAGGTGTTTCACATGTCTATGCAAGTCTAATTTGAACGTGCAAGTGTTTCAATAGGTTTCGTCTCATACGGCCTCCCATATTGATCAAACAGGCCTCTCATTTCAACAGACCAAGCAATGTTATTTTTTCATGTTTTATGGCGACTTTCCATAGACATAATGATTTTTATACTGTACAAACTGTGTATTCTACCCCCCTACACTAACCCTGTCACAGATAACTTTCTGCATTTTCAAAAAACATCACTTAGTCTGATTTATAAGCCGTTTTAAAAAAAAAAAAAATCCCGACAAGGATTTCGGATATTGCCATCTTCATGGGGATATTTTGATCCTATAATGTAGGGTTACACACACACACACACACACACACACACACACACACACACACACACACACACACACACACACACTCTCTCTCTCTCTCTCTCTCTCTCTCTCTCTCTCTCTCTATCTCTCTCACACACACACACACACACACACACACACAGACACACTCTCTCTCTCACACACACACACACACACACACACACACACACACACACACACACACTCTCTCTCTCTCTCGATTAAACGGCTGTCCCCAAATCAATATTTGACGCGATTTGCCCCGTATTCTTGAGCCGAGAAGTGTAATTTCTCCCTCACTTACCGCATCTAGGTTTCTTAATTCCTTAGGATGAGTTTTGCCGCTTCGCACAACCAAATGTAACAGCCTCTCACAAGTTAGAAAGAAAACACAAAGCCAATCAGTTTAGCGATGTTCAGGAGGCGGGACTCAGATCTATTAAACGTTTGTGTAATTGGCCATTTTTTGAACGATGACAAGCCGGAATGAAAACAAGCCGAAATGAAATTGGAGTAACAAATTTCGGTATCGATCCGATACCAAGTAAATACAGGGCCAGTATCGCCGATATCGATACCGATACCCATACTTTTTCATTTTAAAAGCATGTACTTGAACTTGTATGCACTTTCCTGTGCTAGAGCAGTGTGTCATGATTTATGAGGTGAATGCATCATTAATATGCTAAATCTGAATACGTTTTCAAGACTACTAAATATTTTGTGATTTGTGCTCTCAACTCGCCTGTAATTAGTCAATGACTTTTACAAAACTACCCTAATTATAGTAAATGTACTATTGTACACTAGCCTACTGTTCAAAGGTTTGGAGTCTGTAAGATTTTTAATTCTCTTCTGCATTTATTTGATCAAAAATACAGTAAAAACTGTAATATTACAATTTAACATAGACCACCTGTTTTCTATGTCATAGTAAACTGTGATTTATTCATGTGATCAAAGCTGAATTTTCGGCATCATTACTTGAGTCATGAATCATGATGATAATTCATGCTGATTTGCTGCTCAGGAAACATTTCTTATTATTATCAATGTTGAAAACAGTTTCATATTTTTGTGGAAATCATGATACATTTTATGCAGAATTATTTGATGAACAAAGTTGAAAGAACAGCATTTATATGAAGTAGATTTTTTTTAACAGTGTAAAGCCCTTTGATCAATTTAATGCATCTATCCTTGTTGAATAAAAATATTAATTTCATTAAAAAAAATCTTACTGACGTCAACATTTTGAACTGTTATGTACACTTGTGGTTTGTTTATTGCGAAATAACTCCAGATTGTTTCTCTGTCATCTAAGCCAGGCTTCGTTTCCCAAACGCACTGGGCCTGTGAGCTCAGCGAAGCACCAGCATCGGAAACTCTCTGTGATTGATTGGTGTCGTCTTGTATCCAGATGACTAGGAGAAAAAGTTCTATCCTACACAATTATCCGCTAACATTCGCTTATTTTTCCACTTAGAAGCTTATTTTACGCACTGAATTGCGTGCTAAATTAATAAAAATTACTGGTAAAAAAAACACACATTTGGATCGATATTTTCATGTGAGGATCAATCCTTTTCGATACCACGTCAGTATCGATAGTATCGATACTTCCGGATCGATCCGCCCACCCCTAGTAACAAGGCTATTTTTAAAATGTAAGGGGTAGAAAGTACAGATAATTGCGTGAAAATGTAAGGAGTAGAAGAAAAAAGTCGGCTGAAAAATAATTACTCAAGTAAAGTATAGATACCAAAAATTTCTACTTAAGTAAGGTAACGAAGTATTTGTACTTCGTTACTTGACCGCGACGATTCAGGGGAGGTTCAGACCTTGGCTGGAGCAACGACACAGTGAACTCCGAGAAAACGCTACGCTTGAGCAAACAGTTTGTGAATAGGCTACTACAAATGATGGCCATGAATAAAATATAATATTCTGATATTTTTAAACCACAACACTCTAATGTCAGACTGTTTATTTTGTGAAGTGGCCACTGAGTGTGCAGTGTGAGAGGGGGACTGGCCACCAGTGATGCACAGGTTGATCCAAAATGAGCTGGTGCCTGCGGTCACCCGCGGTTACGAGTCATCCAAAAATATTTTTAATTATATTCGGGTCGTGGTCGGTTGGGTCGTTTGAAATAAAGATTCCAATTAAACCTTTGTAATTTATATAGCCTAGTACTAGACACAATTTTCTATGAAATACATAGGCCTACACTTTATTGGCTGAATAACTGGCACGAAGATGACGCAGTATGCCTGTTCGTGGTCAGTCAATAGCTGCGTGTGGTGTCCAAGTTTGTAAATAAAGACTAAATGGCAGCGTCTGATATATTTGTATAGCGATTTATTCAGGAGTGCCGTGAGGCATGATTTCGCGCTGGCCAGTGGAAAAGCGGCTAATGGGTGAAGAAGGCATGAAGAAGACTGTACATTCGCGAGATGGACGTATGCGCATAGGCTACTCTATTTGTTCTGTGTTTTCTTTCTAAACAGTTAGGCTATGTTTATGTGGTATTTTTCATGTTTTCATCACGCAATCATGTTTTTGATGCGGTGGTGACGCGTTCACGTAACAACATGATAAGGGTGGCGGCGGCGCTGCCGATAAAGCACCTAAAAGCTGTCACAAAGAACCGGCAAAAGCGATGAATGATTATGAATATGTCAAATATAGCAAGGAGACATTTTAATTGTTTATTAATAAAGATGAAGTTGACGTTGCTGCCTTGCGATCTTCGCAGTAGTGAATGCGCCAGAGAGAAATGCACATTTCATACAGATAGGCTAAGCAGAGAGCAGTCCGTTTTCTTTCGTTTTGAATTGTTCTGTTTACAAGTAGACATTTCAATATAGATTGAAATATATTTTTCAGGTCTGTGAAGTAGCCTAGGCTACCTTATACGCCGAGTTTCGGTTAATTTATGAGACGCGCTCGCGCAGGCGCCTCCGTGTCGTGATCTATTGTCTGCTATATTTACTTATTATTTATTAAATCCAGGCAATTGGTTGATGAAACATTGATTGAAATTAAGATACAATTAGTACAAATCGAAATTCACTTTAAAGAAAGGCTTTGTGTCTTCTGTTTGAGGTCTCTGTGAAAGTTTTAAAACAGTATTTTAGTGCCGCTTCAGAGCGGTCACGTCCGTAACGGAGAACTGTCACGTCTTTACATTGTTTTTTCCTATTAAATGCGAACACGAAAAATTAAAAATTGAATATTTTATGTTCTGTGGAGAGCCAACCCTTCTTCATCCGGTGGGTAGTATTACTTTTGATTTGGCAGTGTAATTCACAGAATTACAAAAAAATATTTTGCTTCCTAAAAGTTAAATATTTGTTTTGTCACGCATGAATGCGTGTGTATTTCCCTCATATTAAATATAAAACGCATGTGTAGACTGATATTTTTCTAATGTCTGGACTCATTTAAGGGGTAGCCTATGGATAAACAGACGTTTCAATATATTGGTATGCTCAGGGGCGTCACTAGGATTTTCATTTTAGGGGGGCTAAGCCCCCAATGAGGGTATGATTTTTAAAAAAAATTATAAAAAAGGTAACACTTTAGTTTAGGATCTAATGCTCACTATTAACCAGTTTCAATACCATGCAAAGGCAGGGTTTTATAATCACTGTGATCCCAAATGTGAGGTAGGGCAAATAGGGGGGGTTCTAAATTTTGATTTCTCTGATCTACATATGTGCATTTTAAGATGTTTTGAAAAAATTGGATAACAGCTTTAAAACCATGTCAGTGGGCAGCTGATTATTTTTCTCTCCTCATCAGCATCACACTCAATTTGTATTATATTCTCAATATGTACACATTCATTATTAATCTTGTGCCTAACATGATGAAAACGGCTTTGTTAATGTTTCTTGTCCCCTCACAATGACAGTAAACTAATTATTACATTACATAAGTCACATACTTTTTGAACTGAAAATAGGTAATCTTACATAGGCCTATTTTCCGTTCAAAATGGCGAAATTAGACAAAACTATATTAGTTTGCCTGATTATTTTTTGTCATTCGTTTAACATTTATGACCTAAAAAAAATGTCAAATATGAAATGTTAAGTTTAGCTACTTGCATCTTTCTCGCACTTGACTGCACGCGTCGAGTCGCACTATAAAAATTCGGGCTGAAGCCCCCCTAAAAAGGGCCTAGCGACGCCCCTGGGTATGCTATTAAATGCATTTTCTGAGAATTTGACTGCAAATGTCACATCCATAACGCTGGAATTCCCCAATTTTAAATAATTTATCCTCAACTAGTTTTGTGGTGTAGGTCTACGTATTTTATAATGTTAACTTTAAAATTCAAATAATACTAACAGTAATATAAAGATGTGGTAGCATTGGATCTGGACGGGAAGGATAACTCTTGGAGTTGGAAGGGATGTGTCGCGATTCTGCAGGTTCGTGGATCTGAGTGTCACGATTTCGGTTTCATATCGCATATCGTTACAGCCTTATAGAATGTTAAGTTCTACTAGGCTACTGTATATCTATTTTGGTGAAAGTAACTCAAAAGTAATACAGATTAATGTAACGCATTACAATTCTGAGACAGTAATATTGTAAGGTAATGAATTACGTTTAAATAACAGTAACAAGTAATGTATAATGTATTACAGTTTGGAAGTAACTTGCACAACACTGACTACTTTAAAAAAAAATGCGGGTCGGGTACAATATTTTCTTCTTTTTTTTGCGGGTTTTTTATACATTGACCCGCGCATCACTGCTGGCCACTCAGTGTGCAGTGTGAGAGGGGGAGTGGCCACTCAGAGTGTGCAGTGTGAGAGGGGGAGTAGCCACTCAGTGTGCAGTGTGAGAGGGGGAGTGGCCACTCATTGTGCAGTGTGAGAGGGGGAGTGGCCACTCAGAGTGTGCAGTGTGAGAGGGGGAGTGGCCACTCAGTGTGCAGTGTGAGAGGGGGAGTGGCCACTCAGAGTGTGCAGTGTGAGAGGGGGAGTGGCCACTCAGTGTGCAGTGTGAGAGGGGGAGTGGCCACTCAGTGTGCAGTGTGAAAGGGGGAGTGGCCACTCGGAGTGGCCACTCAGTGTGCAGTGTGAGAGGGGGAGTGGCCACTCAGTGTGCAGTGTGAGAGGGGGAGTGGCCACTCAGTGTGCAGTGTGAGAGGGGGAGTGGCCACTCAGAGTGTGCAGTGTGAGAGGGGGAGTGGCCACTCAGTGTGCAGTGTGAGAGGGCGAGTGGCCACTCAGTGTGCAGTGTGAGAGGGGGAGTGTGAGAGGGGGAGTGGCCACTCAGTGTGCAGTGTGAGAGGGGGAGTGGCCACTCAGTGTGCAGTGTGAGAGGGGCCAGTGTGAGAGGGGGAGTGGCCACTCAGTGTGCAGTGTGAGAGGGGGAGTGGCCACTCAGTGTGCAGTGTGAGCCAGAGTGGCCAACGGCTAGAGTGGCAAAAGCCAATGTGTGCTTCTTTTACAGATATATTTAACGATATCTTTTGCATTTCTAATCCAAACAACGTCAAACTTGGCACTGCCACTCAGGGTGAGAGTGGGGGTGGTCACTCAGTGTGCAGTGTGAGAGGGGGAGTGGCCACTCAGAGTGTGCAGTGTGAGAGGGGGAGTGGCCACTCAGTGTGCAGTGTGAGAGGGGGAGTGTGAGAGGGGGAGTGGCCACTCAGTGTGCAGTGTGAGAGGGGGAGTGGCCACTCAGTGTGCAGTGTGAGCCAGAGTGGCCAACGGCTAGAGTGGCAAAAGCCAATGTGTGCTTCTTTTACAGATATATTTAACAATATCTTGTGCATTTCTAATCCAAACAACGTCAAACTTGGCACTGCACTTACTCGTGCCCGTAGCAAGACACCCGTCAAGTTTGAAATCCATCGGACTAATGGTTCGAGAGATATGCGAATAACATATATGCACATTCAAAATCAGTTTTTGTGCGTGTTTTTAGTAATTGTTGGTTTGGTGTGTTTGAGTGCTTATTGTTACAATTACACAGCAAAAGTTCAGTGACAATTTTATTTGTGCACGGTAGAAAGCAAATACTGATACTGACATAATGACATACAATAAATATGGAAAATTGAACTACATGGTTGCAAAACAATTTATAATGGTGATATTAGGTGACATGTATTTGGGTATCTGTGTACAGGTAGCAGGAGTTTAGATTAGATTAGATTTACATTAGTGTCAACTTTGTTGTCATTGTGCAGATTACAATTGTAGAGACAATGAAAGGCAGTTAGCGTCTTTTATTTTTAGTTGGTGAATAGCAAAGGCTACTATTACACAGTAGTGATAATGTTAAGTGCACCAGAATTAAATATAATATTCAGAAGTTAACAGTGTAGCTGATTTACAGATTCAGTTAACATCCACAAATGAATAAGCGCGACGATTCAGGGGAGGTTCAGACCTTGGCTGGAGCAGCTACACAGTGAACTTCGAGAAAACGCTACACTTGAGCAAACAGTTTGTGAATAGGCTACTACAAATGATGGCCGTGAATAAAATATAAGATTTAGATATTTCTAAAACCACAACCCTCTAATGTCAGAATGTTTATTTTTAAACCACAACCTTCTAAACATCATCTAAACATCTTCAATGTGTGCTTATTTTACCGAGATATGCGAATAACAGACACACAGACAGACGTTTCTGTAATTTATAGATAGATGTATGTGTGTCTGTGTATAGGCTATAATATTTATATATACTGTAGATTATATGTGTGTGCGTACTGTCTATTTTTTTAATCGCGATTAATCGATTTGACAGTTTGTATGTGCAAAATCAGTTTTTGTGCGTGTTTTTAGTAATTGTTGGTTTGGTGTGTTTGAGCATTTCTAATCCAAACAACCTCAAACTCGGCACTGCACTTACTCGTGCCCGTAGCAAGACACCTGTCAAGTTTGAAATTCATCGGACTAATGGTTCGAGAGATATGCGATTAACAGACACACAGACAGACACACAGACAGACACACAGACAGATACACAGACAGACACACAGACAGACACACAGACAGACACACATACAGACAGACACACAGACAGACAGACAGACAGACACACAGACAGACACACAGACAGACACACAGGCAGACAGACACACAGACAGACAGACAGACAGACAGACAGACATACGTTCCTGTAATTTATAGATAGATGTTTTATTATTAAAATGTACTTTGCACTAAGAAGAAAAAAAAGGTTGTTTTTAGAACTGTTCACTGAAGGTTTTTTTGGAGGGGGAGCAAAAAATGGTTCTTCTATGGCATTAATGAGAAAACCCCTTTTTGGAACATATTTTAAGAGTGTTGTCACTTTTACCTTGTATTCTTCATGTGCTTTATTTGAGGTCTTTACTCCAGGATCTTGATCAGGTGATGTGCAAGGAACTGAAGCGGTTGAGTCTGTCACAACTGGGTCATAATTGTCTTTGTTTGGAGTTTCTGTGTGTTTTTTATCATGTGTCAGAGGATTCTCCAAGACATCATCTGGTTTTTGATTTGTTACCTGAGGATTGTCCATGATGTCAACTGTATATTGATGTGTGACTGAAGGACTGACACAATCTGAATCTCCATATGACTCTGGAGAGGTGTCCATGACATTATCATCTGTTTCTTGATCCATAATGATGTCACTGTAAAACAAAATAAAAATTAACATTAACCAGGAGTGGTGGATCAGATAAACTCCAGACAAGTTACAGTCGCCCCAAACAGTATTTGAACATTTTGACTTTCATGGTTTAGATACAAAATATATAAACGTATCCAAACAATTGATGCTTCCCTTCAAAACAGGTTTCAAACAAAAATATAAATGCAGTTTGTGTAAGTACATGGCAGTACATGAATTGAAGATGAAAAGAGGGTTTTCAAGCATCAAAAAATAAAATAAAAGTGTAATACAGCATTAAATTTAGTTTTTTTCCCCCCATATCACACAAACCCTGTTTGAAAGAGTGCCAAAACAGTATTTATTGTTTGACTTTTGTGATAAAATAGGCAGAATTTGAAAGCTGAGGCTTGGTTTTATATCAAAAGTAACAAAGCACAAAGCTTATTGCGATTTATTGGACAAACATTCATGATGATACTTTAAGAGTGACGCACAGTCTCTGTTCAGCTTTCTCTTCATAAGTAACACTGTTTTGAAGACAGGGTTTTTTCTCTGCAAGAATGTTGTCACATCCGATCTGCACTGCCTCAGAGCTTCCACATAATGCAACAGTCAAATCAGGATCACTGTGATCTAAAGCAAACAACACAGAACTGTTCTCAGATACAGATAATATAAGAATAACGCCACAATATAAGATAATGTAATGGTGCTTTCTGCTAATATATGCACATTTCTTATTCTTATTGCTGTGAGATGAATCATTAAGGCCTGAGCACACATGTACTACTATTACTATTGTGTTTGTATTACCATCAGGTTCCAGGTTACTCCCTTCTTCTATTGGCTTCACATTATCCTGGAGAAACAACAACAAATGATCAGTTTCTTATAACCAGGACTTCTAAAAGTTGTATAATTGTGCAAGAGTAAACATTTGTATACATAATGCCATGTGGCCAAAAGTATGAGGACATCTGAACGTAACACTTGTTTATACTTCTGTGTAGGTGAAATAGCCAAACTTGTGAATTAGAAGGAAAATTCATAGAAAATAGACTGGGCCTTATACTGTATGTCAAGTGCATCAAGAACATTGAGAATAAAGACATTTCATTTCTTTTCAAATTACACTCTTCACTCTTAAAAAAATAAATATATATAAATATATAAAACTCTCAAAGAATAAATAAAGTTTCTTTTTTGGCATCTGGTTCCATGAAGAACCTTTAACATCCATGGAACTTTTCCATTGCACAAAATTCATTTATTATTAAAAACTAGTGCAATGCCCGTGTTTTTGTGTGTTTTTAGTAATTGTTTTGGTATGTTTGAGTTGCTGGCCTAAACTCTGAGAAAACGATAACGTTAAGCGCACCAGAATAAAATATAATATTCAGAATTAAACAGTGTAGCTGACTTAAAGATTCAGTTAACATCCACAAATGAATAAGTGTGACGATTCAGGGGAGGTTCAGACCTTGGCTGGAGCAGCGACACAGTGAACTCCGAGAAAACGCTACGCTTGGCCAAACAGTTTGTGAATAGGCTACTAAGAATGATGGCAGTGAATAAAATATAATATTCAGATATTTTTAAACCACAACCCTCTAATGTCAGAATGTTTATTTTGTGGAGTGGCCACTGAGTGTGCAGTGTGAGAGGGGGAGTGGCCACTGAGTGAGCAGTGTGAGAGGGGGAGTGGCCACTGAGTGTGCAGTGTGAGAGGGGGAGTGGCCACTGAGTGTGCAGTGTGAGAGAAGGAGTGGCCACTCAGTGTGCAGTGTGAGAGGGGGAGTGGCCACTCAGTGTACAGTGTGAGAGGGGGAGTGGCCACTCAGTGTGCAGTGTGAGAGGGGGAGTGGCCACTCAGTGTGCAGTGTGAGAGGGGGAGTGGCCAATCAGTGTACAGTGTGAGAGGGGGAGTGGCCACTCAGTGTGCAGTGTGAGAGGGGGAGTGGCCACTGAGTGTGCAGTGTGAGAGGGGGAGTGGCCACTCAGTGTGCAGTGTGAGAGGGGGAGTGGCCACTCAGTGTGCAGTGTGAGAGGGGGAGTGGCCACTCAGTGTACAGTGTGAGAGGGGGAGTGGCCACTCAGTGTGCAGTGTGAGAGGGGGAGTGGCCAATCAGTGTACAGTGTGAGAGGGGGAGTGGCCACTCAGTGTGCAGTGTGAGAGGGGGAGTGGCCACTCAATGTGCAGTGTGAGAGGGGGAGTGGCCACTGAGTGTGCAGTGTGAGAGGGGGAGTGGCCACTCAGTGTGC
Source organism: Gila orcuttii (assembly GCA_026230005.1). Classification (NCBI taxonomy): domain Eukaryota; kingdom Metazoa; phylum Chordata; class Actinopteri; order Cypriniformes; family Leuciscidae; genus Gila; species Gila orcuttii. Next base: position 6,893,711 of record JAPDVR010000008.1, read on the forward strand.
AGTGTGAGAGGGGGAGTGGCCACTCAGTGTGCAGTGTGAGAGGGGGAGTGGCCACTCGGAGTGGCCACTCAGTGTGCAGTGTGAGAGGGGGAGTGGCCACTCAGTGTGCAGTGTGAGAGGGGGAGTGGCCACTCAGAGTGTGCAGTGTGAGAGGGGGAGTGGCCACTCAGTGTGCAGTGTTGAGGGGGAGTGGCCACTCAGTGTGCAGTGTGAGAGGGGGAGTGTGAGAGGGGGAGTGGCCACTCAGTGTGCAGTGTGAGAGGGGGAGTGGCCACTCAGTGTGCAGTCTGAGAGGGGCCAGTGTGAGAGGGGGAGTGGCCACTCAGTGTGCAGTGTGAGAGGGGGAGTGGCCACTCAGTGTGCAGTGTGAGAGGGGGAGTGGCCACTCAGTGTGCAGTGTGAGAGGGGGAGTGGCCACTCAGTGTGCAGTGTGAGCCAGAGTGGCCAACGGCTAGAGTGGCAAAAGCCAATGTGTGCTTCTTTTACAGATATATTTAACAATATCTTTTGCATTTCTAATCCAAACAACGTCAAACTTGGCACTGCACTTACTCGTGCCCGTAGCAAGACACCCGTCAAGTTTGAAATCCATCGGACTAATGGTTCGAGAGATATGCGAATAACATATATGCACATTCAAAATCAGTTTTTGTGCGTGTTTTTAGTAATTGTTGGTTTGGTGTGTTTGAGTGCTTATTGTTACAATTACACAGCAAAAGTTCAGTGACAATTTTATTTGTGCACGGTAGAAAGCAAATACTGATACTCACAACAAAGTTGTGAGTTGATGTTGTGATGTTGTTTGTTGTCAACAAAGTTGTGATGAAACATCACGCGCCGATGCTCACAAGTCAGTGGTTAGTAACTTTTTGACTCCGACTTCGTCTACTCCGTGCGTTTCTCTGCCCAGGAGGACGCGATCATCTCTGGCTTCATTCACTCCGGCACCGACACAAAGCCATGGACCCTGGGTGATCCCTCAGCGGAAGACACGAGCCAGGACCAGACCAAGAACCTCTCCACCGCTCCCGGTCTTCGAGATCTCCACCCGGAACCGCTTCTCCCCTCTTCGCGAGTCGGAACGTGACGACGCCGTGATCATCGGCAGTTCCATCGTCCGTCATGTCCGCGCTACCTCAGGTAAGGGTAATGTGCGCACTCACTGCTTTCCTGGTGCTCGTGTTCTAGATGTCGCTGCACATGTTCCCGAGATCCTGAACGGTGACGAGCGCGTCGGAGCTGTGGTGCTGCACGCGGGAACGAACGACAGCCGGCTGCGGCAGACGGAGGTTCTGAAGAAGGACTACAGGAGCCTGATCGAGACGGTACGCAGCACAGCGCCTGAGGCAACGATCATCGTGTCTGGACCGCTTCCCACGTACCGACTAGGACAAGAAAGGTTCAGTAGACTATTTGCTCTAAATGAATGGTTAATATCATGGTGTAATGAACAGAAACTGCTCTTTGTAAATAATTGGAATCTGTTCTGGGAGCGACCTAGGCTCTACCGTGCTGATGGCCTGCACCCCAGCAGAATCGGAGCGGCTGTGCTGTCGGACAACATCTCCAAGACGTTACACACCATCTGACTAGTAAGTCAAAGTCCAAATCACAATCTCTGCTGTCCCAACTTAATTGATACAAGTAGTGTAGAACATTATATAGAAACTGTGTCTATTCCTCGTCTAGTGAGGCCAAACAATAAATCTAGTTTAGGATCTAGGAAAAATCTTATTGTAATTAAACCAGAAAATCTAAATCTCAGTGAACAAAAAGAATTTCTAAAACTAGGTCTTCTAAACATTAGATCGCTCACACCTAAGGCGGTTATTGTAAATGAAATGGTCACAGATAATAATTTCGATGTTCTGTGCCTTACTGAAACCTGGCTTAAACCAAATGATTATTTCGGTCTAAATGAGTCTACTCCGCCAGGATACTGTTATAAGCATGAGCCCCGTCCGATCGGTCGTGGCGGCGGTGTTGCAACAATCTATAGAGATATCCTAAATGTTACTCAGAAAACAGGTCACAGGTTTAATTCGTTCGAAGTACTTGTGCTAAATGTTACGCTCTTAGATGTAAGAAAGAAATCCCTATTATCTCTAGCCTTAGCGACCGTATATAGACCTCCAGGGCCCTATGCTGATTTCCTAAAAGAGTTTTCAGACTTTCTCTCAGATCTATTGGTCAATGCCGATAAAGCAATAATTGTTGGAGATTTTAACATACACGTAGATAACACAAATGATGCGTTAGGGGCTGCGTTTACAGATTTATTAAACTCATTTGGGGTCAAGCAAAATGTCAGTGGTCCCACTCATCGTCTAAATCATACACTAGATTTAATTATATCATATGGAACCAATCCAACCGATATAGATATTATAGCGCAAAGTGACGATCTCACTGATCATTGTATGGTAACGTGCATATTACGTACTGCTGAAATTTGCCATGTTGCGCCACGTTATCGACCAGGCAGAACAATCGTTCCAACCACTATAGATAGATTCACAAATAGCTTACCTGATCTATCTCAGCTGCTCAGTGAACCCCAACAAACAGATGAACTAGAGGAAATGACTAGCAGTTTGAGCACCATTTTCTCTAGTACATTAGATATTGTTGCACCAATTAGATTAAAAAAGGTTAGAGAGAAAACTAAAGCACCATGGTACAATAGTACTACACATGTTATCAAGAGAGAAACTCGTAACTTAGAGTGTAAATGGAAACAAACTAATTTAGAGGTCTTTAGAATCGCGTGGAAAGACAGTATGTCACGTTATAAAAAGGCTCTAAAAGCAGCCAGGGCTGAGCATCTCCGCAAACTAATAGAAAATAACCAAAATAATCCAAGGTTTTTATTTAACACCGTGGCTAGACTAACAAATAAACAGACATCACCAGAGCAAAATATTCCGTTACAGTATAGTTGTAATGATTTTATGAATTACTTCAATGAGAAAATAGAAAGCATCCGAAATACAATTGTAAATGTACAATCCTCTATGGTGTCTTATGATTCAGCCACAATTATCGCCCCTCAAGAACAACTACACCGCTTTACAACTATAGGACAGGAAGAGCTAAATAAACTTATCTTTGCAGCGAAACCAACAACATGTTTATTAGACCCAATACCCACTAAACTACTGAAAGAAGTGTTACCTGTAGTGGAAGAGCCTCTTCTCAATATTATTAACTCGTCTTTATCTTTAGGTCATGTTCCAAAAATATTTAAGCTGGCAGTAATAAAACCTATTATTAAGAAACCGCAATTAGATCAAAATAACTTAGCAAATTACAGACCCATTTCAAATCTTCCATTTATATCTAAAATACTAGAAAAAATTGTGTCCGCTCAATTGTGCTCTTTCTTGCAAGAAAATGATATCTATGAAAAATTTCAGTCAGGATTCAGACCGCATCATAGCACAGAAACTGCGCTAGTTAAAATTACAAATGATTTACTTTTAGCTTCTGACCAAGGCTGTATCTCAGTACTAGTTCTACTCGATCTTAGTGCTGCGTTCGACACTATAGATCATAAAATACTCTTAGATCGACTACAAAACTACACTGGTGTTCAGGGACAGGCATTAAGCTGGTTTAGATCGTACTTATCAGACCGTTACCATTTTGTCTGTTTAAATGGTGAAAAATCGAAGATAACGTCAGTAGACTATGGAGTGGCGCAAGGATCGGTGTTAGGCCCTCTGCTATTCTCAATATATATGCTGCCACTGGGTAATATTATAAGAAAACATGGAATTAATTTCCACTGTTATGCTGATGACACTCAATTATATATTTCATCAAGACCAGATGAAAACACTAACTTATCTAAATTGACAGAGTGTCTTAAAGATATAAAATGCTGGATGACGTGTAATTTCCTGCTATTAAATTCAGATAAAACGGAGGTATTACTTATTGCTCCAAAAAACTACCCACAAAACCTCGTACAATACAACTTTAATTTAGAAGGATGTCCAGTTACTTTATCCACTACAGTAAAAGACCTGGGTGTTATACTAGACCGCAACTTGTCTTTCGAAAATCATATTTCATATGTTACAAGAACAGCCTTCTTCCACCTTAGAAATATTGCTAAGCTACGTAACATGCTATCTGTTTCTGATGCAGAAAAGTTAGTTCATGCATTCATGACCTCGAGACTAGATTACTGTAACGCTTTATTAGCTGGTTGTCCTACATCCTCAATAAACAAGCTACAGTTAGTGCAAAATGCAGCTGCTAGAGTTCTTACTAGGTCAAGAAAATATGATCATATAACACCAATTTTATCATCTCTGCACTGGTTACCTATTAAGTTCCGTATCAATTACAAAGTACTATTACTGACCTATAAAGCCCTAAATGGTCTAGCTCCTGTATATTTAATGGACCTTCTATCGCCCTACAATCCATCGCGTTCTTTAAGATCCCTAAATTCGAGGCTTCTGGTCATTCCTAGGATATCCAGATCCACTAAAGGAGGGAGGGCGTTCTCGCATTTCGCTCCTAAACTCTGGAATAGCCTTCCTGATACTGTTCGTTGCTCAGACTCGCTCTCCCAGTTCAAAACTAGATTAAAGACGCATCTCTTCAGCCAAGCATTCACATAATGCTTGCCTCTTATACTACTGTTGAACCAGATCGAATGCATTAATATTATGAACAGCAGCTACGCTAATTATTTCCCATCTGCTTTTCTGCTGTTATCTCGGGACGCTAGTCCCGAGGTAAATAGCGTTCTTCAGCTACAGTCTGTATCCAGCCTCTCACGGAGACTTCAGAGTCCCCAACACCTGCGATGAGACGACTCGACGCCTGTGAAGAGACGACTCAACGCCGGCGATATGTTATGCCCTAAATTAATACATGATGATTAACTAACTGTATTTTTTACGTACATTTCTGAAATGCACTTTCTGTAAAGCTGCTTTGAAACAATATGTATTGTGAAAAGCGCTATACAAATAAATTTGAATTGAATTGAATTGAATTGAATTGATACTGACATAATGACATACAATAAATATGGAAAATTGAACTACATGGTTGCAAAACAATTTATAATGGTGATATTAGGTGACATGTATTTGGGTATCTGTGTACAGGTAGCAGGAGTTTAGATTAGATTAGATTTACATTAGTGTCAACTTTGTTGTCATTGTGCAGATTACAATTGTAGAGACAATGAAAGGCAGTTAGCGTCTTTTATGTTTAGTTGGTGAATAGCAAAGGCTACTATTACACAGTAGTGATAATGTTAAGTGCACCAGAATTAAATATAATATTCAGAAGTTAACAGTGTAGCTGATTTACAGATTCAGTTAACATCCACAAATGAATAAGCGCGACGATTCAGGGAAGGTTCAGACCTTGGCTGGAGCAGCGACACAGTGAACTTCGAGAAAACGCTACACTTGAGCAAACAGTTTGTGAATAGGCTACTACAAATGATGGCCGTGAATAAAATATAAGATTTAGATATTTCTAAACCACAACCCTCTAATGTCAGAATGTTTATTTTTAAACCACAACCTTCTAAACATCATCTAAACATCTTCAATGTGTGCTTATTTTACCGAGATATGCGAATAACAGACACACAGACAGACGTTTCTGTAATTTATAGATAGATGTATGTGTGTCTGTGTATAGGCTATAATATTTATATATATACTGTAGATTATATGTGTGTGCGTACTGTCTATTTTTTTAATCGCGATTAATCGATTTGACAGTTTGTATGTGCAAAATCAGTTTTTGTGCGTGTTTTTAGTAATTGTTGGTTTGGTGTGTTTGAGCATTTCTAATCCAAACAACCTCAAACTCGGCACTGCACTTACTCGTGCCCGTAGCAAGACACCTGTCAAGTTTGAAATTCATCGGACTAACGGTTCGAGAGATATGCGATTAACAGACACACAGACAGACACACAGACAGACACACAGACAGACACACAGACAGACACACAGACAGACACACATACAGACAGACACACAGACAGACAGACAGACAGACAGACACACAGACAGACACACAGACAGACACACAGGCAGACAGACACACAGACAGACAGAGAGACAGACAGACATACGTTCCTGTAATTTATAGATAGATGTTTTATTATTAAAATGTACTTTGCACTAAGAAGAAAAAAAAGGTTGTTTTTAGAACTGTTCACTGAAGGTTTTTTTGGAGGGGGAGCAAAAAATGGTTCTTCTATGGCATTAATGAGAAAACCCCTTTTTGGAACATATTTTAAGAGTGTTGTCACTTTTACCTTGTATTCTTCATGTGCTTTATTTGAGGTCTTTACTCCAGGATCTTGATCAGGTGATGTGCAAGGAACTGAAGCGGTTGAGTCTGTCACAACTGGGTCATAATTGTCTTTGTTTGGAGTTTCTGTGTGTTTTTTATCATGTGTCAGAGGATTCTCCAAGACATCATCTGGTTTTTGATTTGTTACCTGAGGATTGTCCATGATGTCAACTGTATATTGATGTGTGACTGAAGGACTGACACAATCTGAAACTCCATATGACTCTGGAGAGGTGTCCATGACATTATCATCTGTTTCTTGATCCATAATGATGTCACTGTAAAACAAAATAAAAATTAACATTAACCAGGAGTGGTGGATCAGATAAACTCCAGACAAGTTACAGTCGCCCCAAACAGTATTTGAACATTTTGACTTTCATGGTTTAGATACAAAATATATAAACGTATCCAAACAATTGATGCTTCCCTTCAAAACAGGTTTCAAACAAAAATATAAATGCAGTTTGTGTAAGTACATGGCAGTACATGAATTGAAGATGAAAAGAGGGTTTTCAAGCATCAAAAAATAAAATAAAAGTGTAATACAGCATTAAATTTATTTTTTTCCCCCCCATATCACACAAACCCTGTTTGAAAGAGTGCCAAAACAGTATTTATTGTTTGACTTTTGTGATAAAATAGGCAGAATTTGAAAGCTGAGGCTTGGTTTTATATCAAAAGTAACAAAGCACAAAGCTTATTGCGATTTATTGGACAAACATTCATGATGATACTTTAAGAGTGACGCACAGTCTCTGTTCAGCTTTCTCTTCATAAGTAACACTGTTTTGAAGACAGGGTTTTTTCTCTGCAAGAATGTTGTCACATCCGATCTGCACTGCCTCAGAGCTTCCACATAATGCAACAGTCAAATCAGGATCACTGTGATCTAAAGCAAACAACACAGAACTGTTCTCAGATACAGATAATATAAGAATAACGCCACAATATAAGATAATGTAATGGTGCTTTCTGCTAATATATGCACATTTCTTATTCTTATTGCTGTGAGATGAATCATTAAGGCCTGAGCACACATGTACTACTATTACTATTGTGTTTGTATTACCATCAGGTTCCAGGTTACTCCCTTCTTCTATTGGCTTCACATTATCCTGGAGAAACAACAACAAATGATCAGTTTCTTATAACCAGGACTTCTAAAAGTTGTATAATTGTGCAAGAGTAAACATTTGTATACATAATGCCATGTGGCCAAAAGTATGAGGACATCTGAACGTAACACTTGTTTATACTTCTGTGTAGGTGAAATAGCCAAACTTGTGAATTAGAAGGAAAATTCATAGAAAATAGACTGGGCCTTATACTGTATGTCAAGTGCATCAAGAACATTGAGAATAAAGACATTTCATTTCTTTTCAAATTACACTCTTCACTCTTAAAAAAATAAATATATATAAATATATAAAACTCTCAAAGAATAAATAAAGTTTCTTTTTTGGCATCTGGTTCCATGAAGAACCTTTAACATCCATGGAACTTTTCCATTGCACAAAATTCATTTATTATTAAAAACTAGTGCAATGCCCGTGTTTTTGTGTGTTTTTAGTAATTGTTTTGGTATGTTTGAGTTGCTGGCCTAAACTCTGAGAAAACGATAACGTTAAGCGCACCAGAATAAAATATAATATTCAGAATTAAACAGTGTAGCTGACTTAAAGATTCAGTTAACATCCACAAATGAATAAGTGTGACGATTCAGGGGAGGTTCAGACCTTGGCTGGAGCAGCGACACAGTGAACTCCGAGAAAACGCTACGCTTGGCCAAACAGTTTGTGAATAGGCTACTAAGAATGATGGCAGTGAATAAAATATAATATTCAGATATTTTTAAACCACAACCCTCTAATGTCAGAATGTTTATTTTGTGGAGTGGCCACTGAGTGTGCAGTGTGAGAGGGGGAGTGGCCACTGAGTGAGCAGTGTGAGAGGGGGAGTGGCCACTGAGTGTGCAGTGTGAGAGGGGGAGTGGCCACTGAGTGTGCAGTGTGAGAGAAGGAGTGGCCACTCAGTGTGCAGTGTGAGAGGGGGAGTGGCCACTCAGTGTGCAGTGTGAGAGGGGGAGTGGCCACTCAGTGTGCAGTGTGAGAGGGGGAGTGGCCAATCAGTGTACAGTGTGAGAGGGGGAGTGGCCACTCAGTGTGCAGTGTGAGAGGGGGAGTGGCCACTCAATGTGCAGTGTGAGAGGGGGAGTGGCCACTGAGTGTGCAGTGTGAGAGGGGGAGTGGCCACTCAGTGTGCAGTGTGAGAGGGGGAGTGGCCACTCAGTGTGCAGTGTGAGAGGGGGAGTGGCCACTCAGTGTACAGTGTGAGAGGGGGAGTGGCCACTCAGTGTGCAGTGTGAGAGGGGGAGTGGCCAATCAGTGTACAGTGTGAGAGGGGGAGTGGCCACTCAGTGTGCAGTGTGAGAGGGGGAGTGGCCACTCAATGTGCAGTGTGAGAGGGGGAGTGGCCACTGAGTGTGCAGTGTGAGAGGGGGAGTGGCCACTCAGTGTGCAGTGTGAGAGGGGGAGTGGCCACTCAGTGTGCAGTGTGAGAGGGGGAGTGGCCACTCAGTGTGCAGTGTGAGAGGGGGAGTGGCCACTCAATGTGCAGTGTGAGAGGGGGAGTGGCCACTCAGTGTGCAGTGTGAGCCAGAGTGGCCAACGGCTAGAGTGGCAAAAGCCAATGTGAGCTTCTTTTACAGATATATTTAACAATATCTTGTGCATTTCTAATCCAAACAACGTCAAACTTGGCACTGCACTTACTCGTGCCCGTAGCAAGACACCCGTCAAGTTTGAAATCCATCGGACTAATGGTTCGAGAGATATGCGAATAACATATATGCACATTCAAAATCAGTTTTTGTGCGTGTTTTTAGTAATTGTTGGTTTGGTGTGTTTGAGTGCTTATTGTTACAATTACACAGCAAAAGTTCAGTGACAATTTTATTTGTGCACGGTAGAAAGCAAATACTGATACTGACATAATGACATACAATAAATATGGAAAATTGAACTACATGGTTGCAAAACAATTTATAATGGTGATATTAGGTGACATGTATTTGGGTATCTGTGTACAGGTAGCAGGAGTTTAGATTAGATTAGATTTACATTAGTGTCAACTTTGTTGTCATTGTGCAGATTACAATTGTAGAGACAATGAAAGGCAGTTAGCGTCTTTTATGTTTAGTTGGTGAATAGCAAAGGCTACTATTACACAGTAGTGATAATGTTAAGCGCACCAGAATAAAATATAATATTCAGAATTAAACAGTGTAGCTGACTTAAAGATTCAGTTAACATCCACAAATGAATAAGCGCGACGATTCAGAGGAGGTTCAGACCTTGGCTGGAGCAGCGACACAGTGAACTTCGAGAAAACGCTACACTTGAGCAAACAGTTTGTGAATCGGCTACTACAAATGATGGCCGTGAATAAAATATAAGATTTAGATATTTTTAAACCACAACCCGCTAATGTCAGAATGTTTATTTTTAAACCACAACCTTCTAAATATCATCTAAACATCTTCAATGTGTGCTTATTTTACCGAGATATGCGAATAACAGAAACACAGACAGACGTTTCTGTAATTTATAGATAGATGTATGTGTGTGTGTATAGGCTATAATATTTATATATACTGTAGATTATATGTGTGTGCGTACTGTCTATTTTTTTAATCACGATTAATCGATTTGACAGTTTGTATGTGCAAAATCAGTTTTTGTGCGTGTTTTTAGTAATTGTTGGTTTGGTGTGTTTGAGCATTTCTAATCCAAACAACCTCAAACTCGGCACTGCACTTACTCGTGCCCGTAGCAAGACACCTGTCAAGTTTGAAATTCATCGGACTAACGGTTCGAGAGATATGCGATTAACAGACACACAGACAGACAGACAGACAGACACACAGACAGACACACAGACAGACACACAGACAGACACACAGACAGACAGACAGACACACAGACAGACAGACAGACACACAGACAGACACACAGACACACAGACAGACACACAGACAGACAGACAGACAGACAGACAGACACACAGACAGACACACACACAGACAGACACACAGGCAGACAGACACACAGACAGACAGACAGACAGACAGACAGACAGACATACGTTCCTGTAATTTATAGATAGATGTTTTATTATTAAAATATTAAAATTATTAAAAAATTCATCGGACTAACGGTTCGAGAGATATGCGATTAACAGACACACAGACAGACATACACACAGACAGACAGACAGACACACAGACACACACACAGACAGACACACAGACAGACAGACAGACACACAGACAGACACACAGACAGACACACAGACAGACACACAGACAGACAGACACACAGACAGACAGACAGACAGACAGACAGACAGACACACAGACAGACATACACACAGACAGACAGACAGACAGAGAGACAGACACACAGACAGACAGACAGACACACAGACAGACACACAGACAGACAGACACAGACAGACAGACATACGTTCCTGTAATTTATAGATAGATGTTTTATTATTAAAATGTACTTTGCACTAAGAAGAAAAAAAAGGTTGTTTTTAGAACTGTTCACTGAAGGTTTTTTTGGAGGGGGAGCAAAAAATGGTTCTTCTATGGCATTAATGAGAAAACCCCTTTTTGGAACATATTTTAAGAGTGTTGTCACTTTTACCTTGTATTCTTCATGTGCTTTATTTGAGGTCTTTACTCCAGGATCTTGATCAGGTGATGTGCAAGGAACTGAAGCGGTTGAGTCTGTCAAAAATGGGTCATAATTGTCTTTGTTTGGAGTTTCTGTGTGTTTTTTATCATGTGTCAGAGGATTCTCCAAGACATCATCTGGTTTTTGATTTGTTACCTGAGGATTGTCCATGATGTCAACTGTATATTGATGTGTGACTGAAGGACTGACACAATCTGAATCTCCATATGACTCTGGAGAGGTGTCCATGACATTATCATCTGTTTCTTGATCCATAATGATGTCACTGTAAAACAAAATAAAAATTAACATTAACCAGGAGTGGTGGATCAGATAAACTCCAGACAAGTTACAGTCGCCCCAAACAGTATTTGAACATTTTGACTTTCATGGTTTAGATACAAAATATATAAACGTATCCAAACAATTGATGCTTCCCTTCAAAACAGGTTTCAAACAAAAATATAAATGCTGTTTGTGTAATTACATGGCAGTACATGAGTTGAAGATGAAAAGAGGGTTTTCAAGCATCAAAAAATAAAATAAAAGTGTAATACAGCATTAAATTTAGTTTTTCCCCCCCATATCACACAAACCCTGTTTGAAAGAGTGCCAAAACAGTATTTATTGTTTGACTTTTGTGATAAAATAGGCAGAATTCCAAAGCTGAGGCTTGGTTTTATATCAAAAGTAACAAAGCACAAAGCTTATTGCGATTTATTGGACAAACATTCATGACGATACTTTAAAAGTGACGCACAGTCTCTGTTCAGCTTTCTCTTCATAAGTAACACTGTTTTGAAGACAGGGTTTTTTCTCTGCAAGAATGTTGTCACATCCGATCTGCACTGCCTCAGAGCTTCCACATAATGCAACAGTCAAATCAGGATCACTGTGATCTAAAGCAAACAACACAGAACTGTTCTCAGATACAGATAATATAAGAATTATATTAAGATCATGTAATGGTGCTTTTTGCTAATATAGGCACATTTCTTATTCTTATTGCTGTGAGATGAATCATTAAGGCCTGAGCACACATGTACTACTATTACTATTGTGTTTGTATTACCATCAGGTTCCAGGTTACTCCCTTCTTCTATTGGCTTCACATTATCCTGGAGAAACAACAACAAATGATCAGTTACTTATAACCAGGACTTCTAAAAGTTGTATAATTGTGCAAGAGTAAACATTTGTATACATAATGCCATGTGGCAAAAAGTATGAGGACATCTGAACGTAACACTTCTTTATACTTCTGTGTAGGTGAAATAGCCAAACTTGTGAATTAGAAGGAAAATTCATAGAAAATATACTGGGCCTTATACTGTATGTAAAGTGCATCAAGAACATTGAGAATAAAGACATTTCATTTCTTTTCAAATTACACTCTTCACTCTTAAAAAAATAAATATATATAAATATATAAAACTCTCAAAGAATAAATAAAGTTTCTTTTTTGGCATCTGGTTCCATTAAGAACCTTTAACATCCATGGAACTTTTCCATTGCACAAAATTCATTTATTATTAAAAACTAGTGCAATGCCCGTGTTTTTGTGTGTTTTTAGTAATTGTTTTGGTATGTTTGAGTTGCTGGCCTAAACTCTGAGAAAACGATAACGTTAAGCGCACCAGAATAAAATATAATATTCAGAATTAAACAGTGTAGCTGACTTAAAGATTCAGTTAACATCCACAAATGAATAAGTGTGACGATTCAGGGGAGGTTCAGACCTTGGCTGGAGCAGCGACACAGTGAACTCCGAGAAAACGCTACGCTTGAGCAAACAGTTTGTGAATCGGCTACTACAAATGATGGCCGTGAATAAAATATAAGATTTAGATATTTTTAAACCACAACCCGCTAATGTCAGAATGTTTATTTTTAAACCACAACCTTCTAAATATCATCTAAACATCTTCAATGTGTGCTTATTTTACCGAGATATGCGAATAACAGAAACACAGACAGACGTTTCTGTAATTTATAGATAGATGTATGTGTGTGTGTATAGGCTATAATATTTATATATACTGTAGATTATATGTGTGTGCGTACTGTCTATTTTTTTAATCGCGATTAATCGATTTGACAGTTTGTATGTCCAAAATCAGTTTTTGTGCATGTTTTTAGTAATTGTTGGTTTGGTGTGTTTGAGCATTTCTAATCCAAACAACCTCAAACTCGGCACTGCACTTACTCGTGCCCGTAGCAAGACACCTGTCAAGTTTGAAATTCATCGGACTAACGGTTTGAGAGATATGCGATTAACAGACACACAGACAGACATACACACAGACAGACAGACAGACAGACAGACAGACAGACACACACACAGACAGACAGACAGACAGACAGACACACAGACACACACACAGACAGACACACACACAGACAGACAGACAGACACACACACAGACAGACAGACAGACAGAGGTTCCTGTAATTTATAGATAGATGTTTTATTATTAAAATGTACTTTGCACTAAGAAGAAAAAAAGGTTGTTTTTAGAACTGTTCACTGAAGGGTTTTTTGGAGGGGGAGCAAAAAATGGTTCTTCTATGGCATTAATGAGAAAACCCCTTTTTGGAACATATTTTAAGAGTGTTATCACTTTTACCTTGTATTCTTCATGTGCTTTATTTGAGGTCTTTACTCCAGGATCTTGATCAGGTGATGTGCAAGGAACTGAAGCGGTTGAGTCTGTCACAACTGGGTCATAATTGTCTTTGTTTGGAGTTTCTGTGTGTTTTTTATCATGTGTCAGAGGATTCTCCAAGACATCATCTGGTTTTTGATTTGTTACCTGAGGATTGTCCATGATGTCAACTGTATATTGATGTGTGACTGAAGGACTGACACAATCTGAATCTCCATATGACTCTGGAGAGGTGTCCATGACATTATTATCGGTTTCTTGATCCATAATTATGTCACTGTAAAACAAAATAAAAATTAACATTAACCAGGAGTGGTGGATCAGATAAACTCCAGACAAGTTACAGTCGCCCCAAACAGTATTTGAACATTTTGACTTTCATGGTTTAGATACAAAATATATAAACGTATCTAAACAATTGATGCTTCCCTTCAAAACAGGTTTCAAACAAAAATATAAATGCTGTTTGTGTAAGTACATGGCAGTACATGAGTTGAAGATGAAAAGAGGGTTTTCAAGCATCAAAAAATAAAATAAAAGTGTAATACAGCATTAAATTTATTTTTTTCCCCCCCATATCACACAAACCCTGTTTGAAAGAGTGCCAAAACAGAATTTATTGTTTGACTTTTGTGATAAAATAGGCAGAATTCCAAAGCTGAGGCTTGGTTTTATATCAAAAGTAACAAAGCACAAAGCTTATTGCGATTTATTGGACAAACATTCATGATGATACTTTAAAAGTGACGCACAGTCTCTGTTCAGCTTTCTCTTCATAAGTAACACTGTTTTGAAGACAGGGTTGTTTCTCTCCAAGAATGTTGTCACATCCGATCTGCACTGCCTCAGAGCTTCCACATAATGCAACAGTCAAATCAGGATCACTGTGATCTAAAGCAAACAACACAGAACTGTTCTCAGATACAGATAATATAAGAATTATATTAAGATAATGTAATGGTGCTTTTTGCTAATATAGGCACATTTCTTATTCTTATTGCTGTGAGATGAATCATTAAGGCCTGAGCACACATGTACTATTACTATACTTGTGTTTGTATTACCATCAGGTTCCAGGTTACTCCCTTCTTCTATTGGCTTCACATTATTCTGGAGAAACAACAACAAATGATCAGTTTCTTATAACCAGGACTTCTAAAAGTTGTATAATTGTGCAAGAGTAAACATTTGTATACATAATGCCATGTGGCCAAAAGTATGAGGACATCTGAACGTAACACTTCTTTATACTTCTGTGTAGGTGAAATAGCCAAACTTGTGAATCAGAAGGAAAATTCATAGAAAATAGACTGGGCCTTATACTGTATGTAAAGTGCATCAAGAACATTGAGAATGAAGACATTTCATTTCTTTTCAAATTACACTCTTCACTCTTAAAAAAATAAATATATATAAATATATAAAACTCTCAAAGAATAAATAAAGTTTCTTTTTTGGCATCTGGTTCCATGAAGAACCTTTAACATACATGGAACTTTTCCATTGCACAAAATTCATTTATTATTAAAAACTAGTGCAATGCCCGTGTTTTTGTGTGTTTTTAGTAATTGTTTTGGTATGTTTGAGTTGCTGGCCTAAACTCTGAGAAAACGATAACGTTAAGCGCACCAGAATAAAATATAATATTCAGAATTAAACAGTGTAGCTGACTTAAAGATTCAGTTAACATCCACAAATGAATAAGTGTGACGATTCAGGGGAGGTTCAGACCTTGGCTGGAGCAGCGACACAGTGAACTCCGAGAAAACGCTACGCTTGGCCAAACAGTTTGTGAATAGGCTACTAAGAATGATGGCCGTGAATAAAATATAATATTCAGATATTTTTAAACCACAACCCTCTAATGTCAGAATGTTTATTTTGTGGAGTGGCCACTGAGTGTGCACTGTGAGAGGGGGAGTGGCCACTGAGTGTGCAGTGTGAGAGGGGGAGTGGCCACTGGGAGTGGCCACTGAGTGTGCAGTGTGAGAGGGGGAGTGGCCACTCAGTGTACAGTGTGAGAGGGGGAGTGGCCACTCAGTGTGCAGTGTGAGAGGGGGAGTGGCCACTCAGTGTACAGTGTGAGAGGGGGAGTGACCACTCAGTGTGCAGTGTGAGAGGGGGAGTGGCCACTGAGTGTGCAGTGTGAGAGGGGGAGTGGCCACTGAGTGTGCAGTGTGAGAGGGGGAGTGGCCACTCAGTGTGCAGTGTGAGAGGGGGAGTGGCCACTCAGTGTACAGTGTGAGAGGGGGAGTGGCCACTCAGTGTGCAGTGTGAGAGGGGCAGTGGCCACTCAGTGTACAGTGTGAGAGGGGGAGTGGCCACTCAGTGTGCAGTGTGAGAGGGGGAGTGGCCACTCAGTGTACAGTGTGAGAGGGGGAGTGGCCACTCAGTGTGCAGTGTGAGAGGGGGAGTGGCCACTCAGTGTACAGTGTGAGAGGGGGAGTGGCCACTCAGTGTGCAGTGTGAGAGGGGGAGTGGGCACTCAGTGTGCAGTGTGAGAGGGGGAGTGGCCACTCAGTGTGCAGTGTGAGAGGGGGAGTGGCCACTCAGTGTACAGTGTGAGAGGGGGAGTGGCCACTCAGTGTGCAGTGTGAGAGGGGGAGTGGCCACTCAGTGTACAGTGTGAGAGGGGGAGTGGCCACTCAGTGTGCAGTGTGAGAGGGGGAGTGGGCACTCAGTGTGCAGTGTGAGAGGGGGAGTGGGCACTCAGTGTGCAGTGTGAGAGGGGGAGTGGGCACTCAGTGTACAGTGTGAGAGGGGGTGTGGCCACTCAGTGTGCAGTGTGAGAGGGGTAGTGGCCACTCAGTGTACAGTGTGAGAGGGGGAGTGGCCACTCAGTGTGCAGTGTGAGAGGGGGAGTGGGCACTCAGTGTGCAGTGTGAGAGGGGGAGTGGCCACTCAGTGTGGAGTGTGAGAGGGGGAGTGGCCACTCAGTGTGCAGTGTGAGAGGGGGAGTGGGCACTCAGTGTGCAGTGTGAGAGGGGGAGTGGCCACTCAGTGTGCAGTGTGAGTGGCCACTCAATGTGCAGTGTGAGAGGGGGAGTGGCCACTCAGTGTGCAGTGTTAGATTTTACATCTAAATACCTGCTGCACATTCAGTTCACGTTACAGAACAAGCAAGAAAGAGCAATGATGTTTGGCATGTAAGGAACTTAAATGGATGCCTTTGCGTGTTCACATTAGAACCTTGTTTGTGAACTTTGTCACAAACTCTATAAAATGTATTTAAAGCACATGCTCATGTGCTTTAGTGCTCATGCGGGCATTACAGGTTTGAGTCTGTGCAACGTTTCCCAATTCCATTCCTACTCTTTTCCTATTAATTTCTCATCCCTCTGCACTATACTGTATATCCATCTAATTATTATAATCATCTAATGTGTACTGTATATCTTTTTAATCGCGATTAATCGATTTGACAGTATGTATGTGCAAAATCAGTTTTTGTGCGTGTTTTTAGTAATTGTTGGTTTGGTGTGTTTGAGCATTTCTAATCCAAACAACCTCAAACTCGGCACTGCACTTACTCGTGCCCGTAGCAAGACACCTGTCAAGTTTGAAATTCATCGGACTAACGGTTCGAGAGATATGCGATTAACAGACACACAGACAGACATACACACAGACAGACACACAGACAGACAGACAGACACACAGACAGACAGACAGACAGTTTGTGAATAGGCTACTAAGAATGATGGCCGTGAATAAAATATAATATTCAGATATTTTTAAACCACAACCCTCTAATGTCAGAATGTTTATTTTGTGGAGTGGCCACTGAGTGTGCAGTGTGAGAGGGGGAGTGGCCACTGAGTGTGCAGTGTGAGAGGGGGAGTGGCCACTCAGTGTGCAGTGTGAGAGGGGGAGTGGCCCCTGAGTGTGTAGTGTGAGAGGGGGAGTGGCCACTCAGTGTGCAGTGTGACACTGTGTGAGAGGGGGAGTGGCCACTCAGTGTGCAGTGTGAGAGGGGGAGTGGCCACTGAGTGTGCAGTGTGAGAGGGGGAGTTGCCACTCAGTGTGCAGTGTGAGAGGGGGAGTGGCCCCTGAGTGTGTAGTGTGAGAGGGGGAGTGGCCACTCAGTGTGCAGTGTGACACTGTGTGAGAGGGGGAGTGGCCACTCAGTGTGCAGTGTGAGAGGGGGAGTGGCTACTGAGTGTGCAGTGTGAGAGGGGGAGTGGCCACTGAGTGTGCAGCGTGAGAGGGGGAGTGGCCACTCAGTGTACAGTGTGAGAGGGGGAGTGGCCACTCAGCATGCAGTGTGAGTGGCCACTCAGTGTGCAGTGTGAGAGGGGGAGTGGCCACTCAATGTGCAGTGTGAGAGGAGGAGTGGCTACTGAGTGTGCAGTGTGAGAGGGGGAGTGGCCACTGAGTGTGCAGTGTGAAAGGGGGAGTGGCCACTCAGTGTGCAGTGTGAGAGGGGGAGTGGCCACTCAGTGTGCAGTGTGAGAGGGGGAGTGGCCACTCAGTGTGCAGTGTGAGAGGGGGAGTGGCCACTCAGTGTGCAGTGTGAGAGGGGGAGTGGCCACTGAGTGTGCAGTGTGAGAGGGGGAGTGGCCACTCAGTGTCCAGTGTGAGAGGGGGAGTGGCCACTCAGTGTGCAGTGTGAGAGGGGGAGTGGCCACTGAGTGTGCAGTGTGAGAGGGGGAGTGGCCACTGAGTGTGCAGTGTGAGAGGGGGAGTGGCCACTCAGTGTGCAGTGTTAGATTTTACATCTAAATACCTGCTGCACATTCAGTTCACGTTACAGAACGAGCAAGAAAGAGCAATGATGTTTGGCATGTAAGGAACTTAAATGGATGCCTTTGCGTGTTCACATAAGAACCTTGTTTGTGAACTTTGTCACAAACTCTATAAAATGTATTTAAAGCACATGCTCATGTGCTTTAGTGCTCATGCGGGCATTACAGGTTTAAGTCTGTGCAACGTTTCCCAATTCCATTCCTACTCTTTTCCTATTAATTTCTCATCCCTCTGCACTATACTGTATATCCATCTAATTATTATAATCATCTAATGTGTACTGTATATCTTTTTAATCGCGATTAATCGATTTGACAGTATGTATGTGCAAAATCAGTTTTTGTGCGTGTTTTTAGTAATTGTTGGTTTGGTGTGTTTGAGCATTTCTAATCCAAACAACCTCAAACTCGGCACTGCACTTACTCGTGCCCGTAGCAAGACACCTGTCAAGTTTGAAATTCATCGGACTAACAGTTCGAGAGATATGCGATTAACAGACACACAGACAGACATACAGACACACAGACAGGAACTGAAGCGGTTGAGTCTGTCACAACTGGGTCATAATTGTCTTTGTTTGGAGTTTCTGTGTGTTTTTTATCATGTGTCAGAGGATTCTCCAAGACATCATCTGGTTTTTGATTTGTTACCTGAGGATTGTCCATGATGTCAACTGTATATTGATGTGTGACTGAAGGACTGACACAATCTGAATCTCCATATGATTCTGGAGAGGTGTCCATGACATTATCATCTGTTTCTTGATCCATAATTATGTCACTGTAAAACAAAATAAAAATTAACATTAACCAGGAGTGGTGGATCAGATAAACTCCTGACAAGTTACAGTCGCCCCAAACAGTATTTGAACATTTTGATTTTCATGGTTTAGATACAAAATATATAAACGTATCCAAACAATTGATGCTTCCCTTCAAAACAGGTTTCAAACAAAAATATAAATGCTGTTTGTGTAAGTACATGGCAGTACATGAGTTGAAGATGAAAAGAGGGTTTTCAAGCATCAAAAAATAAAATAAAAGTGTAATACAGCATTAAATTTAGTTTTTTTCCCCATATCACACAAACCCTGTTTGAAAGAGTGCCAAAACAGTATTTATTGTTTGACTTTTGTGATAAAATAGGCAGAATTCCAAAGCTGAGGCTTGGTTGTATATCAAAAGTAACAAAGCACAAAGCTTATTGCGATTTATTGGACAAACATTTATGATGATACTTTAAGAGTGACGCACAGTCTCTGTTCAGCTTTCTCTTCATAAGTAACACTGTTTTGAAGACAGGGTTTTTTCTCTGCAAGAATGTTGTCACATCCGATCTGCACTGCCTCAGAGCTTCCACATAATGCAACAGTCAAATCAGGATCACTGTGATCTAAAGCAAACAACACAGAACTGTTCTCAGATACAGATAATATAAGAATTATATTAAGATCATGTAATGGTGCTTTTTGCTAATATAGGCACATTTCTTATTCTTATTGCTGTGAGATGAATCATTAAGGCCTGAGCACACATGTACTACTATTACTATTGTGTTTGTATTACCATCAGGTTCCAGGTTACTCCCTTCTTCTATTGGCTTCACATTATCCTGGAGAAACAACAACAAATGATCAGTTTCTTATAACCAGGACTTCTAAAAGTTGTATAATTGTGCAAGAGTAAACATTTGTATACATAATGCCATGTGGCCAAAAGTATGAGGACATCTGAACGTAACACTTCTTTATACTTCTGTGTAGGTGAAATAGCCAAACTTGTGAATTAGAAGGAAAATTCATAGAAAATAGACTGGGCCTTATACTGTATGTAAAGTGCACCAAGAACATTGAGAATAAAGACATTTCATTTCTTTTCAAATTACACTCTTCACTCTCAAAAAAATAAATATATATAAATATATAAAACTCTCAAAGAATAAATAAAGTTTATTTTTCGGCATCTGGTTCCATGAAGAACCTTTAACATCCATGGAACTTTTCCATTGCACAAAATGCATTCATTATTAAAAATGTTTTATTATTAAAATATACTTTGCACTAAGTAGAAAAATGTTTTTAGAACTGTTCACTGAAGGGTTTTTTGGAGGGGGAGCAAAAAATGGTTCTTCTATGGCATTAATGAGAAAACCCCTTTTTGGAACATATTTTAAGAGTGTTATCACTTTTACCTTGTATTCTTCATGTGCTTTATTTGAGGTCTTTACTCCAGGATATTGATCAGGTGATGTGCAAGGAACTGAAGCGGTTGAGTCTGTCACAACTGGGTCATAATTGTCTTTGTTTGGAGTTTCTGTGTGTTTTTTATCATGTGTCAGAGGATTCTCCAAGACATCATCTGGTTTTTGATTTGTTACCTGAGGATTGTCCATGATGTCAACTGTATATTGACGTGTGACTGAATGACTGACACAATCTGAATCTCCATATGACTCTGGAGAGGTGTCCATGACATTATCATCTGGGTCCATAATTATATGACTGTAAAACCAAATAAAAACCCCAGAGGTTAGTCACCCCAAACAGTATTGAAATTTTGACTTTCATGGTATTAGATACAAAATATATAAACGTATCCAAACAAATGATGCTCCCCTTCAAAACAGGTTTAAATAAAAAATATACGTTTTAAATGGTAAGTACATGAGTAGAAGATGAAAAAGTTTTCAAGCATCAAAAAATAAATAAAAGTGTAATACATTATACAGCTTTAAATTTTGTTTTCCCCTGTAATGGAAATTTTACATTTAGATGTGTTTTCTACTTTTAGATGTGTTCTTTTATCTTTTAGATGTGTGCAACTTTTATTAACATTGAGGATTTATGTACTAATAAGCATTTAAAGGAAGGTGTTCATATAAGCAAAAGGACATTATTAAAGATATAATCAAGCTGTTAGAAATGCATAAGTTAAAATAAGCTTTCTGGAACAACATGTATGTGTGACAAAAACCCAAGTATACGTGCATGAGTATCATACATGCATGAGTATAGGAATGCATGAGGAACATGCATGAGTATAGGAATGCTCATACATGCATGAGTATAGGAATGCATGAGGATACATGCATTCCTACCAGGACATTCTTATCATTCACTAATGATAAACCATGGTTTACTGGGAAACTCAAACACCTTCGTCATGCCAAAGAGGATGCTTACAGAAGTGGGGATAAAATCTTGTATAACCAGGCCAGAAACAGACTGACAAAGGAGATCAGAGTTGCTAAAAGGAACTACTCTGAAAAACCAGTTTTCATCCAACGACCCATTATCAGTCTGGAATGGCCTGAGGAACATCTCCAACTACAAGTCATCATCCCCCCGATCTGTGGACAATCAACACCTGGCTGACGATTTAAATTCATTTTATTGCAGGTTTGAAAAGCCCTCATTCACACCACACACCGGCTCTGACCTGCACTTCACACATTCACCATCACCTCCTGCACTCCCATTACTCCCCCCTCCTGCCATCCAGTGATGGGAACAACGGCGTTATAAATAACGCCGTTACTAACGGCATTACTTTTTCCAGTAACGAGTAATCTAATTGATTACTCTTCTCATCTTAATAACGCCGTTACCGTTACTGCCAAAAAATGCGGCGCGTTACTATAACTGATGAAGCTTTTTTTTTTTTCATCAGACCAACTAGATCTCTGAGCGAGAGGCAAATACTTTTTTTACTGTTCTTCCTTGGTTAGTGGGCAGAGCACGAGACAAGCGCATAAATGCTGACGATTGGCTATAAGGTAGAGTAAAATGTCATTGTAAGCCAATCAGAGGTAGAGTTGGGCGGGTGTTCGAAAGCACGCATAGTAGTGATGGGCATTCGGCTCTTTTGACTCAGCTCACTGAAAAGAGCCGGCTCTTTTGGCTCACAAACGGCTCTTTAAATGACTTTGACTATAATATTTCAATTTTTATTACATAATTATTTAATTTCTATAGGCTAAATTTGTAAAAATAGAGTCGGCTCTTCAGATATGCGAGCCAGCTCCCAACGTTCACCTAAAAGAGCCGGCTATTAGAGTCGGCTCATTCGCGAATCGCGAACGACCCATCAAAAGCTCATTCGCGAACGAGTCGATCCATCATCACTAACGCTCATTCGCGAACGACCCATCATCACTAACGGCTAACGCTCATGAATTGCGAACGACCCATCATAACACATAGTCGGGCAGGACAGGACACACAAGGAACAACACAAGCCAGTCAGTCAACGAGAGACAGGTATGGCGACGAGCTTAACAAGCTTAATTTAATTTTGCCCAGTTGTGGCCTGTTGAGGGGCAATAAATATGAAAATTTCCAAAACATCTATTGTGTTATTTGCATTGATCTACTATATAAACATAATATCTACATACATGGCGTTTGATTGGAGGCTAGTCTCACTTTGTCCCACAGCAACATTTTTTTTTTTAGATGCGTGTACAATGTTTCATGTTTCTGTTAATAATGTATTGTATTAAGTGTCCATTTCATTATAATATTCAAATTTATCATAAATAATTGAACATGCACATGTATTTTAAGTTCCGTTAAAGAGGGGTAGAGGTGGGGTCACATTTGAGCATTTAAAATTTAATTTTACTTGAAAGTAACGCAATAGTTACTTTCATAAGTAACTAGTTACTTTTAAAATTTGTAACTGAGTTACTAATTTAGTTACTTTTTGGAAGAAGTAACTAGTAACTGTAACTAATTACTTTTTAAAAGTAACTTGCCCAACACTGCTGCCATCCAACCTGAGCTTAAGGTCTGTGTGGAGGACGTGAGCCGAGTCTTCAAAAAACAGAAGACCAGGAAAGCCTCAGGCCCAGACGGCATCTCATCTGCTTGTTTAAAAGCCTGTGCTGACCAACTGGCCCCGGTCTTAACACAGATCTTCAATAGATCATTGGAGCAGTGTGAAGTTCCCTGCTGCTTCAAGCGCTCCACTATCATTCCTGTCCCCCAAAAAAAACAAAATCACTGGACTTAATGACTACAGACCTGTCGCTCTCACGTCTGTGGTCATGAAGTCGATTGAAAGACTGGTGCTGGCCCACCTGAAGGACATCACTGGACCCCTGCTGGATCCCTTTCAGTTTGCTTACAGAGCAAACAGGTCTGTGGATGATGCAGTCAACATGGGACTGCATTATATCCTGCAACATCTCGACAGACCAGGGACTTATGCAAGGATCCTCTTTGTGGACTTCAGTTCGGCCTTCAATACCATCATGCCTGATCTTCTCACAGCCAAACTGACCCAGCTCTCCATACCATCCTCGATCTGTCAGTGGATCACCAGCTTCCTGACGGACTGGCAGCAGCGAGTGAGACTGGAGAAACACACATCCAGGACTCTCACCACCAGCACTGGCGCCCCTCAAGGGTGCGTCATCGGTCTCATCCGGAACGGTGACGAGTCTGCTTACAGACTGGAGGTTGAACAGCTGGCTGTCTGGTGCAGTTACAACAACCTTGAGCTGAACACGCTCAAAACAGTGGAGATGATCGTGGACTTCAGGAGGACAGGAGGAACAGCTCAGCACTCCCCCCACTCACCATCATGAACAGCACTGTGGAAGCAGTGGAGTCATTCAGGTTCCTGGGCACTTCCATCTCTCAGGACCTGAAGTGGGACAATCACATTGACTCCATTGTAAAAAAAGCCCAGCAGAGACTGTACTTCCTTCGCCAGCAGAGGAAGTTCAACTTGCCACAGGAGCTGCTGATTCAGTTCTACTCAGCCGTCATTGAGTCTGTTTTATGCACATCCATCACTGTCTGGTTTGGTTCAGCTACCAAATCAGACATCAGGAGACTACAACGGACAGTCCGGACTGCGGAAAGGATCATTGGTGCCCCCCTGCCATCCCTCCAGGACCTGTACTCTTCCAGAGTGAGGAAGAGAGCAGGTAAAATCATCACAGACTCCACTCACCCTGGACACCTCCTGTTTGAACTGTTACCGTCAAGACGGCGACTCAGATCACTGGCCACAAGAACAACTCGGCACAGGAACAGTTTCTTCCCACAGGCCATTTCCCTTCTGAACAGTTAACACACCTCCCAAGGCATATGCCTTTAAGTGCAATACTCCCACTGTTTAGTGCAATATCCTACAACTCAGGTGATACTTATATTTAGATTTATTTATTATAATATTCAAAACACTGTAAATATGTTCATAATCTGTAAATCTGGAAATGTCTATTCTGACTAAACCCAACTGTGATACTTTTATTCTCATATATTTATATTTTATTCTTTTTTTCTTATAATTTGTAGTATTATGTTTCATGTTTCTTGTTGTATTTGTATATGTCCACTGGAAGCCTCAGCACCAAAACAAATTCCTTGTGTGTGCAAGCACACTTGGCAATAAAGCTCTTTCTGATTCTGATTCTGAAGTAGCAAAGGGACTATGTGTACTCCAAGTGACCTATTGGGTACTTCAAGTGTGAAATGTATGTGTGCAGCTTTTGATCAAATCAGAGAAAGGCAAAAAGTGTGAATTCGAACAGTAGCTAAAAACAGGAAATCTTAACGAAGATGTCATTGTTCTGTCTAGACGAATTTATGTCCAACAAGAGATCTTGAACAAACACGTTTCCTTTTAAGGTTACAAAGGCAATCTTCTGAAACAGATGCAGCCTACCCAGGATGTGTTAGGGTATATAACCTAGCGAAAGGAATCAGCCCTTGGCCTTCTCATATAGATGCTGTCTGTATGTGAATGCCAATTCAATTTTACTTCTTGCAAGAAATAAAACATTTGATACTTTGACTTTTCAAAGGTTTCCACTTGTCTCCTTCCTCCTAACTTTTCGAATAGAATTATTTCCACGACACCCCCCATAAGTTAGAATGTCCTGTTTAATTTATATTTTTCTCATCAAAATAAAGACTATCTGTAAGGAATCCTCTGGAAGCAAGTTGAAGTGAGAACCTAAGAGCAACTTTAATTCCAAAACATGATCAAACATAAAACAAAGGCATGGCAAGCCATGAAACTGAAAACAAGAACAAGGACAGGGCTTCACAACAGCGGATACACGAAACAATCAATACTCGACAAAGACACAGTGCAAACATGAGGGCTTAGCAGACTAATTACAAGACAAGGAAGACCTGTGAACTGATAGGATGATTAACCAATGACAAGACACATGGCAGGATCACATGACAAACAGGGAATCACATGACAAGACACAGAAACATGACAATGACAAGAAACAAAACCCAAAACGTGACACTCTATTCATACATTTTTACTATGATTTACAGAAGACGCCCACTAAAATGTCATTTAGTGTAACAATAATTCATACCATATAATATTTTCTATTTAAAACAAGATTGCAAATTAAAAGACTAATTTTAAGGATGGATCACAGTGCAGCCCCCAAATACTAATTAATTGTATTTTTTTTTTTTTTTTATCTGTATACTTTGCCACAGCCACTATCCTTCACACCAATAGGTTTTACCCATTTGTCAGCAAGAATATTTTGTAAGGAAGTGAAAATCATTTAAAAAATAATAAAATTTAGTTTGATCACATATTGTTTTATATATTTCAATAAGTACAGGTCAGAATAGGAATATTTTTTCATTTTTACATAAATATATCTGTTT
Organism: Gila orcuttii; assembly: GCA_026230005.1. NCBI lineage: Eukaryota > Metazoa > Chordata > Actinopteri > Cypriniformes > Leuciscidae > Gila > Gila orcuttii. The sequence continues at coordinate 6,919,862 of JAPDVR010000008.1, forward strand.
TGCTGAATGACCATGGTTTGTTACTCTGAATGACATTTTGCCAAAAAGGGAGAGAATGTTCCGATTATTGTAATGTTTTTAGGATCATTAAATTAGTTTTAATAATATTCCTGAATATATGACGGCAGAAGCAGATGTTCAAATATAATTAGTATTTTATTATTCTGTTCTGATGCATCTCTGCCATGCTTGCATAGCTTGTCACTTTGTTTCCGACTTGCTCGGCCACAAAAAAATATTGCATACAATTACAAATTACTTTATGAATAGTGTGTTTACCAATATAAATTACATTATCAGGATGTGTATTTTGGGTGGAGAGTCTCCTCAATTGCCTCTCTTGAACTTGCGACATGATGAGGGGGACTCTGTTCAGAAATTGTGGCAAGCTTTTATTCTGACAATTGCAATCCTTAATACTTTTCTCATGTCCTTGTTAAGATAAAAATATACAATAAAGCATTAAATATACAATATTAATTAAGTTTAATGTATATTTGTCAGTGTTTTTTTCACAGACCTTTTTCATGTATCTGTAATACAAGATGCTAAAATTATTATCTATACACAGTGATACTTCATTCAGTGTCATGGGTGACACTATGGTGAAACAAAATGGCTCCTCCTCCACTGCCTGACTGCCTCAATATACAGCTCTATCCCCCAGGGAATAGATTATTAAAGACCAACTTTGCATAATAAATTTAGTTTATTAGTTATTTGGTTAAATATATAATGTTACAAAGACGAAATCTATGAATGTGTCTTTAGCAAATAACAAAAAAGGTTATATCATGGATAAACATGATGTAAATCTTCTAATAAAAAAGGACATTATGAACAATCTGTGCATCTTGTCATTAAATGAAATAAAGGTCTAACAGAATTAAAAAAATCAAATATAGGCTGTAAGCACACAAAATCATGTTGTGGGCTTTCAACAAACAGCACGAAGAAAATAACAATAATAAGAATAAATATACAGTAGTTGAAAGGAGCAAATAAGAATAATCAATTATTGTAGTTCATTTAAAAAAAATCTTTTAAATGTAATTATTCTTAAAAATGCAACTATTAATTAAAAAATGAATAATGATAATATTAATAACAATAAATAAAAATCACCTGTTGATCAGTGACTGGAATCCATCCAAACTTGAAAGTCAAGGATAAAAAAAACCGGAAACAATTCAAAAATTAGCTACACACTGAAGAGAGGGTGATCAAATCCTTACTAAGAGAATCTCAGAGCGTCTCATATAATCATAAAGCTCCAACCTCTCAACTACAAATATTATCTTAATCTCACTAAATCTTAGAACATAATGGTCCAGAATAACTAAAAATTAAAGTGCGAGCTACAGAGGTAACATGTTTCTTGTTCAAATAAATCATGTGATTTCTGAGAAACATATCATTTTACAAAACTGCCTTTTTTTTACATTACAAAGCATTAAAGCAATACAGATAAACATGGAGAAAAAAACAAGAATGCAATGCATTTTCCTTAAAAGGGGAAAAAGGATGAATATAGAGATACAGTTTTCAATGCTTTAGGATTAACAGAGCTTTGGATAGTTTCCATGTAATTGTCTCATCTTTGAATAGAGAAAAGAGTGGTTTAGAGCCAGTAAATTTTTGCTTATGTATGTGAAATTTAGCTAGAAGAAAACACAAATTAATTATGTAATATTGTCCTGTTTTCTCTTTTGAGTAGTCAAACATTTGTGAATTAATTTAAATGTTTTTTCTTTTACTTTATTGGTAAGCAGATACTTATGAGACAAAGACCTTACTTTTTCCCACAGTAAATTCTCTACAATATTATTCCAGTATGGTATTACATAAGGAATTGTTATTATCTCTTTCTGGAAGAGAGCTCTGATTTTATAATCATTTTTTTGTTGCTCTTCAGAAAAGCATACATTTCCGATCATTGTGTCAGTTAGGTTCAAAGAGTAAGTAGCCTACATGGCCATGGAAATGAACCTTGCAACAGAAAAGACACTTCAGAGGGAATTTAATTAAAAAAATGAATAATGATAATATTAATAACAATAAATAAAAATTACCTGTTGATCAGCGACTGGAATCCATCCAAACTTGAAAGTCAAGGATAAAAAAAAAACTGAAACAATTAAAAAAATACACACTGCCTATGAAGAGAGGGTGATCAAATCCTTACTAAGAGAATCTCAGACCGTCTCATATAATCATAAAGCTCCAACCTCTCAACTACAAAGATTTAGCCTGGTGAAAACCAGACCCTTCTCAGTCGTAACTGAGTTAGGGTCTGGGGAAAGTTCATTCACAGCTCATTTCCAAAGGGGCGTCACCAACGGACGTCGCTCAAATGCCTCTGTAAGCAATTGCATAGACCTTAAAACCAATCAGATCGATCGTCATCTTGTAAAGCCCGCCTCAACGTTTGTGATTGGTGCCTCGATTTGGAAAGATTGGAAATGAGCTTGAATGGGCTCTTCGCCAGACTAATTTGCAGAGCAAATCTAAATTTGCCGGAAGTTCGTCTGGGTTTTCCCAGGCTAACAAAGATTATCTTACTATCACTAAATCTTAGAACATAACGGTCCAGAATAACTAAAAGTGAAAGTGTGGGCTACAGAGGTAACATGTTTCTTGTTCAAATAAATCACGTGATTTCTGAGAACTGCATCATGTTACAAAACTCCCCCCCTTTTTTTTTACATTACAAAGCAGGGGGGGGGGGCTTTACAGTGGAGGTAACCAATCAATGCAGGTTTAAGATACAGACCACTGTAATCAATATCTGTATCTGTCTTTGGAAAACAAGTGAGCTTTTGTTGTGCTTACATTTACAGCTATAGCAAGCAGGTGGCGCTTATTCAAACCTTTTTGTTCTGAAATTCGGCACTCATCAGACAAACAGTAATTAGGTATACAGCTGATATTATCAATTTAAAGGAATTTAATGATTTAAAGTATTTAAATGTGGTAAATAAGGCTTTATATATGACTTCCAGGATTAGAATGAGAGCTTGTGCTCAGGTTAGGACAGGTATAAGAACTTGATTTGGCTTTCCAGCAGAAGTATTTTACTGTACTAAAGTAGGCCACCTTGATAATTGGTATTAAAGCAATTTATCTGTAAAAATGATTAGGCACTTTGTTAAAACACCATATAACATTTAAGTAAACATATAAACATAAAAATACTAAGTAGCTTATTATGTGTGTTTTTTTTTTTAGAACCACACACAGTTAATCTGCAAGTAATTTGGATTGTTGCTGAGAATTGTACACTTCATAACAGCTAGAATTAATTTCTGTTTTTTTGACAGTTTATATGCTTGTCTAGCAATGTGACAGACTTGATTGGCTTACTGAAAGTATTAAAAAGCTAGGAAGCTACAGAAGGCTAATTATACTGCACACTGCTCAAGGACCTATACCATGAAGGTAGCTGAACAAACTCAGGGTTAAATTATTAGTTTTGAGTTGACAAAACCAAATCAAAGCGATCAGGCTTTGTTGATGCCATGAAGCAGCTCATGAACTGTCTCTGTCAACTTTGATCTTGAAGCTATGAACCAAACCCCTGCAACAACTCAGTGTTATTGGCACCAGATCAAGAGAAAATATAATTCAAAGATGTATATGTCACACTCACAGCCTTTTTTGATTCATTTTGGGGAAAGTCCCCTGCGTGTTCTAAGTTACACTACTGTACAGTGACCATGCTAAGGCTAGGGTTAGGGTTCATTGTCTAAGTGCTCGCTTTTGAGATATTCTTAAGAACATGTCCAGACAGAGCACAGGTGATATAGAACAAATCAAGCTGTTTGTTTAACTTAATCAAATAGCAAGTCAGTTGTGTATTTTGCTGAATATTCTTCATGTGTATTTCTGTAATATTTAATGTTATTATTTACTCTGCATTTTAATTTCTCTATAGAAAACCACACACTAAATACACCCACAACTAAGGACAACCATTCAATCCTTGTTAACTGAGTTGTTGTGGTGACAAATAAACAGGTTACTCTCAAATTTCCAACATCTTTTCACCAAGTCCCGTACACCCTGTGGCAGATTTCAAAGCTAACCAGCAGTTTACTGAAATGAGACTTTGCTATTAAAGCTAACTCATTTTTTTCAGTTCCCCACTTACTTTACCTTCCTCAAGCACTGACAGAACACCTTGATCACCTTGTGATCATACATTCATACAAATCATAAAATAAAATAAAATGATCAAATGTACAGTGGGTCAGTTTGTTAACATATGTATTACTATTTTAAATCAGAATTGATGTCACTAAAAATGTATTACATTTAGAAAAAATGAAATGAAGCTGAACTCTGCAGGGCAGAGGGCTTTGACCCTCCAGGACCGTGTTTGCCGACTGCATTAGAAGCATTACAAGTGAAACCTGATGTACAAAAAAATGAAAAGGGTTAAATTAGACATTTAAAAGGGGAGTCATTGCAGTGTCACCTGTCAATGTATCTTTGTTAGCTATTTTATTAAAGCCTTCTATGATGGACAAAGTAGATGATGTCCATGTAATGAAAGTGTGAATGTTCCCCTGCTGTGTGAGGCCCACCTTGGTATATGGCTGCATACATGACCGCACACAAGTATATACTGAAAATAAATAAATAAACTGGGTCCCACTTTATATTAATTGTGTCCTTACTATTATGTTCTAACATTTAAATAATTAAATAATTTGATACAATGCACTTCTTGTGTAACAGTATTAGCTGTTACTGTGATATCATACTCACCACTAGGGGGGCTCATGAGCGTTAGAACCTCTGGTATTTAAAAGGATGGGAGTATAGAAGAAGTCAGTTCAGTTTTAGAAAGTATTCAGGGAGAAGGAAATAATAGGAAAGATTTAGTATTAGAAATTCAGCACAGTTTATTTAGATTATACAGGGGTGGCATTGATATTTGGTTTTGTTGGGTACCAGCACATGAAGGAGTAAAAGGAAATGAAAAGGCAGATAAATTAGCAAAAAGGGCTTTAGAGGAGGCAATAACAATTACAATTCCTTTAGGGAAAGGGGAAGGAAAATCATTTATTAAGAGGAAAGAAATTAAAAATTGGCAAAAAAGGTGGAATGAAGATAAAAAAGGAAGAAGATTATATAAAGTACAAAAGTCAGTATTAAATAGAAATATTAATGAGAGAAACCGAAGGGAAGAAATAATAATGTTCAGGGGCCGTATTCACAAAGAATTTTAAGGCTAAAAGTAGCTCCTAACTGGCGAATTTAGGAGCAACTCCTAAAAATAATGGGCGTGTCACTCCTAACTTTAGGACTCCTAATTTTTTTGACTAAGAGTAATTCACGAAGCATTTTAGCCCTAAAAGTAGCACCTAAGTCTGGGACAGCTTAAAAGAAGTCGAGAGGACTCCTAACTCACTAAGACCTATTCACAAACCGCTTTTTGTGGCATTTCACGTTGCGATGTTTTGAAATGCGTATGCGGAGGCTACAGCTTCCAATCGCGAGGGAACAATTTTGCATTGTAGGCATAACTAGGGATGCAATCGCCACCGACAACAACCAAAACTAGGCTACTCACTGCATGTAAACTAATTGTAACGTTTCATTGTGAATCAAATTAAAATGTTCTTCTCTTTGCAAGCATAGGCAGAGGAATATAGTGACAGATTAATTTAATAATGTTGCAAAGATATTGCATCAATCCATATGTTTCAATAGGCTACTAGGCTATTTGTTTTTCCTTACTCTTTATTCATTTTGGCTATTTATTCAGTTATTCATCATCTTCCGTCCTTCGCACTACTTGTGTAGCGCACGCATTCTCAGACCTGTCCCCTGTCACTCATCATCGTAAGGGAGGTGTTTGAAATCATTCCCGCGTTACAATCATCAGCCAATCAAGGTGGTCACTTCAGTCAAGCTCGTGTATGAGTAATGACGTCATCCATAGCAACGAAGACTCACTCTTAGTTTAGGAGTTGTCATTTTTCTTTACTAAGAGTAGGTCTGAAAGGCGTTGTGAATAACTTTAAGAGAAAACTCCTAGCTAAAATCTTTTAGTGCGATTTAGGAGTACTCCTAGTGGTAAGATAAAATGCTTTGTGAATACGGCCCCAGACTCCTATCAATACTATTCTCTTTTTTCCACTCTAAAAGGTGCAAATCTACCTCTAACTCCCCTAATAGCCAAGGTGGAACATTAGATAATGGCACAGTTTCCAATAAGTGTTGCAGGAGGTGCTTGAATAAAACCATGCTTCCCTCTAGAGGTGGGCGGATCGATCCTGAAGTATCGATGGTATCGAAAAGGATCGATCCTCACATAAAAATATCGATCCAAATGTGTATTTTTTTTACCAGTAATTTTTATTAATTTAGCACGCAATTCAGTGCGTAAAATAAGCTTCAAAGTGGAAAAATAAGCAAATGTTAGTGGGTAATTGTGTAGGATAGAACTTTTTCTCCTAGTCATCTGTATACAAGACGAAACCAATCAATCACAGAGAGCGTTCGATGCTGTTGCTTCGCTGAGCTCACAGGCCCAGTGCGTTTGGGAAACGAAGCCTGGCTTAGATGACAGAGAAACAATCTGGAGTTATTTCGCAATAAACAAACCACAAGTGTACATAACGGTTCAAAATGTTCACATCAGCAAGATTTTTTTAATGAAATTAATATTTTTATTCAACAAGGATCGATGCATTAAATTGATCAAAGGGTTTTTACACTGTTAAAAAAATATATACTTCATATAAATGCTGTTCTTTCAACTTTGTTCATCAAATAATTCTGCATAAAATGTATCATGGTTTCCACAAAAATATGAAACTGTTTTCAACATTGATAATAATATGAAATGTTTCCTGAGCAGCAAATCAGCATATTAAAATGAATTATCATCATGACTGGAGTAATGATGCCGAAAATTCAGCTTTGATCACATGAATAAATTACAGTTTACTATGGCAAAGAAAACAGATAGCCTATGTATGTATTTTTGATCAAATAAATGCAGAAGAGAATTAAAAATCTTACAGACCCCAAACTTTTGAACAGTAGGCTAGTGTACAATAGTACATTTACTATAATTAGGGTAGTTTTGTAAAAGTCACTGACTAATTACAGGCGAGTTGAGAGCACAAATCACAAAATATTTAGTAGTCTTGAAAACGTATTCAGATTTAGCATATTAATGATGCATTCACCTCATAAATCATGACACACTGCTCTAGCACAGGAAAGTGCATACAAGTTCAAGTGCTTGCTTTTAAAATGAAAAAGTATCGGTATCGATATCAGCGATACTGGCCCTGTATTTACTTGGTATCGGATCGATATCAAAATTTTCAGTATCGCCCACGCCTACTTCCCTCTTCCAAACAACTGACTTCTTCTTCTTCTTCTTCTTCTTCTTCTTCTTTTCTATCATGGCGGATTGCAAGCAACTTTAAGGTGCATACCGCCACCTACTGTTCATGAGTGTGTAGTAACATTGTTTCACATCTATTAAATTCTATTTTTTAATTTTGTATTCTTAAAATAAATAAATAATGCTTTCCTTAATCTATAAATATCCTTTATATTTCCTTTATTTCCCAATAATCCTTTAAGACTCCATTCTTGGCCTGACCTTTCAACTACTCTTCTCAATTTCTCCCTTTCAGGTTCATATGTTTTACAGTTCATCAATACGTGTTCTACATTTTCTATCTCTCTACATCCTTCACATTTATCATTATTTTTCCTCCCTATTAAATATAAACTGTCATTTAAATAAGTATGACCTACTCTTAATCTGGAGCCGTATTCACAAAGCATTTTATCTTACCACTAGGAGTACTCCTAAATCGCACTAAAAGATTTTAGCTAGGAGTTTTCTCTTAAAGTTATTCACAACGCCTTTCAGACCTACTCTTAGTAAAGAAAAATGACAACTCCTAAATTAAGAGTGAGTCTTTGTTGCTATGGATGACGTCATTACTCATGCACGAGCTTGACTGAAGTGACCACCTTGATTGGCTGATGATTGTAACGCGGGAATGATTCCAAACACCTCCCCTACGATGATGAGTGACAGGTCTGAGAATGCGTGCGCTACACAAGTAGTGCGAAGGACGGAAGATGATGAATAACTGAATAAATAGCCTAAATGAATAAAGAGTAAGGGAAAACAAATAGCCTAGTAGCCTAATGAAACATATGGATTGATGCAATATCTTTGCAACATTATTGAATTAATCTGTCACTATATTCCTCTGCCTACGTTTGCAAAGAGAAGAACATTTTAATTTGATTCACAATGAAACGTTACAATTAGTTTACATGCAGTGAGTAGCCTAGTTTTGGTTGTTGTCGGTGGCGATTGCATCCCTAGTTATGCCTACAATGCAAAATTGTTCCCTCGCGATTGGAAGCTGTAGCCTCCGCATACGCATTTCAAAACATCGCAACGTGAAATGCCACAAAAAGCGGTTTGTGAATAGGTCTTAGTGAGTTAGGAGTCCTCTCCACTTCTTTTAAGCTGTCCCAGGCTTAGGTGCTACTTTTAGGGCTAAAATGCTTCGTGAATTACTCTTAGTCAAAAAAACTAAGAGTCCTAAAGTTACGAGTGACACGCCCATTATTTTTAGGAGTTGCTCCTAAATTCGCCGGTTAGGAGCTACTTTTAGCCTTAAAATTCTTTGTGAATACGGCCCCTGATCAGTTAATCAAGTCCTTCAGGCTTATTTGAAAACGGCAGGTATGTGTGTGTTGCAGCAGGGTTGGAACAAAACTGTGTAGGGCTGTGGCCCTCCAGGAACTGAGTTTGACACCTGTGCTCTAATGTCAGAATGTTTATTTTTAAACCACAACCTTCTAAGTGCTTATTTTACCGATATCTTTTGCATTTCTAATCCAAACAACCTCAAACTTGGCACTGCATTTACTCGTGCCCGTAGCAAGACACCTGTCAAGTTTGAAATCCATCGGACTAACGGTTCGAGAGATATGCGATTAACAGACAGACACACAGACAGACGTCCCTGTAATTTATAGATAGATATTAAGAAGTAAACAACGTAGCTTTAAATAAACACATTAAACATTTAAGCAGTTAATCTGTTTTGCAGTTCCTGCCTCTGTTGTTTTCGGTTGCAAATTGCTGTTCACAGGCTTGCAGTGCTTTTGGCCGCATTTGTGCGCAAAAACCGTGCCAAAAGTATAAGCGCAGAAAAATGAAAGTTTGAAGAATACAGATCCTATTTATTTTGCTTTAGCATGAAGCTGCAGCTTCAAAATGCATGATTTACACTTACGAATAACAGTTAAATGTTGCAAATATTTTTTCTTACACTTGAAGGGTGATTTACACCTTTACAAATCTTCTCTTGCACATGCAAATTTAATTTACGCTTGCAATCTTATGTACACTTTCACAAATCTTACCCTGTGCATGCGATTCTTTGTCATCATTTTACCTTCATAGATTTGCTGTCACACGATCGGTAAGAGGATTACTATACTCGTTAAGCTCGTTAAAGCCTGCTATATACTGTTGAATAGGCAGGGCAACTATTTAACATAGCATATTAAACATCACATAGTTAACATAGCACATTAAACATCACAAAGTTAACATATACATGCTAACTTCAGCGCGCATGACACATAACGTTAATAGCATTTACTACAAATGATGGCCGTGAAAGAGACTGCGAACGCATTAAATATAATATTAAGAAGTAAACAGCGTAGCTGACTTACAGATTCAGTTAACAAATGAATAAGCGCGACGATTCAGGGAGCAAATCTGCTTTCTTCGTCCCTCTGTCTCTGGTCCTGCGCTGTGCTCACTCAGTGTGCAGTGTGAGAGGGGGAGTGGCCAGCGGCTAGAGCGGCAAAAGCCAATGTGTGCTTCTTTTAGCGATATATTTAGCGATATCTTTTGCATTTCTAATCCAAACAACGTCAAACTCGGCACTGCACTTACTCGTGCCCGTAGCAAGACACCTGTCAAGTTTGAGATCCATCGGACTAACGGTTCGAGAGATATTGATATTTAACAGACAGACACACACACAAACACACACAGACAGACGTTCCTGTAATTTATAGATAGATAGATATCCTAGTCTTTTCAAATATCAGTGTACAATTGGTCGTATTTTGTACAACACTACATATGCCAATTTTCCTTAATTATTTTTATTATCATGTATATTTATGTATAATGTACATTTCAAATATCCTTTCAGGCTGATCCACAACCAGTAGCTCAGTGTGATTTCTTGAAACCTGGCAAGAAGATCAAGCTACAAGCTCCCCTCTGCCTTCCCCCCACTAAATCCAGATGGGTCACCAAAAAAGCTTGAAAGTAAGTTATAGTTCACATATCTCTAACAAATCAACTAGTAGTCTAATGTAAAATATTCAGTACTATATATATATATATATATATATATATATATATATATATATATATATATATATCAGAAAGCCTGTCCTAGGAACTAATGTTTGTTTATTGTTTCCTGCACGTTCCGTGTTTAGCGAAGCACATCGGTAGAAGATGACAGTAAATCATTGTTTATGCTGTTGGTTTTGTTCTGTGTAAATGCGTTCATGCAATACATGTAAGTGCATTTATATATCTATACCTTTTATTAGTATGTGTCGTGTATGTGATTGGCAATTTCCTATGTTTACATTGTTTGAATTCTACCGTTTATTTCGGCCGTAATCTGCCGGGCTAATCTGATGAGTCATCACCAAACACGCTAGTGTTTTGCTCCGATACAGCGCGATTGCGCGAGTGTTTGTTTACAGCAGTGTATTATGCTGTGTACTACTGTATTTTCGTTAATTTCCATGTGATTAATTCAGGTGGAATATATTTATTGTATTATGTTTGTTGATTTCTGAGTGGAATTAGTGCAATGAGACGAATAGTATTGTAACTTATTTCTCTTTATTCCTTTCTGTAGACCATATACAAACACAGATGCATATCCCAGATGCATATTCAAGATTGTAAATAAAAAGCCTGATTATCAAGAATCTCTTCTCCACTCCTGAATTCTCTAATCGGAATCTGATCCATATTTGGCCGCCTCAATCAGCATAAACTTTCGAATGTAGTGGGACTTCGCTACATTAATATGGTCCTTCGAGCCGGATTGAGAGCAAGATCAAACCAATATGGATTCAGCAGAAAGTGACACATTAGAGACAATGGACAGACCTCGCCGCAGGACTAATCTGCCTTCTCACCTGGACGACTATGAGGTTGGCTGTCGACCCGCTGAGGACCCCCCTCCCAAAACTTCTTCCCACTGTCCCAGTCAACCAAGAAGCAGCTCGAGGAAAACGTCTCGTAGTGGCGTAAGCTCTCATTCCAGGACAAGTAGGCGCTCTATTACTCCCACTGGCGTTTATCTTCCACCAGAACTCTCTAGTGTCCAGACTGCTATGTTGGAGGAGAAGATTAAACAGAGGCAGTTAGAAAGTCTCCGCCAGCAGGTCGAGGAGGACTCAAGGGCAGATGTGGAATACCAGCGGTTACAGGCACAAGCCAAAGAAGCCCAACGTGTTCAAGAGGAAGCTCACACAGCTAAGGAGGCCTTATCCAAGCAACTAGAGAGACAGCGTAAGTTGCAACAAGCAGAGACTGAACTTGAGGTAGCGAAGCTTGTATCCTCCATGCTTATTAAATAATCTGGTCAAACAACTCCTGTGCCTCCAGGCTCACCGGACGGCCTTTCGCCTCCACCTCAGTTTATACATAGTAGTCCAGCCTTAAGTCCACCTCATCCAACATCCTCTCTTCAGCGCCCCTCTGCTCAGTCACCAGCTGTGACCTCAACCATACAAATTTGTCCAACAGAACAGATTATTCCTGATGACTCCTGGGCGTCTCAGCCATCAGTTAGACCACTGCAGTTTACAGCCGAATCTGGGAGTGCACCACATGCAGTGCTCCACATGTTACCACAAACTGTCCCAACATCCGTCTCCATTCAGACTACCCCTATAACTGTACCAGCTCATACTGTGTCGACATTGAATATGGTACCCCATCCTCACTCAAGAAACAGTCATGTTCACTGCTGCGCACCCCTTCAGTACAAGTACGTCAGCAGTGTCACAGCAGCCTACCACAGCAACACTGCCCCCATCTATAATGCCATATGCAGTGCTGCAGACAGCCATTCCTCCGGTGACAATGCGCACACGTCTGCTGCAGCCTCCAGTTACCAGCTATCAGGCTTCAACCATGTCACCCCCTGGCCCTAGCCGCACTCATCCACCTTCATCCTTGCCCTTTCCGCATGATGGTCATTTAGCTTACCCTGGTACAGAGCTACTGTTTGCATCAGCCTATGGCATCCCACAACCAAACTTGCCGGTGTTCGAAAGTGGTAATGAGAGTGACTTCGCCTTGTTAAAGTTGGCACTGGACAATTTGTTGAGCAATCACAGCCATCTAAGTGAGCAGTACAAATATCATGTCTTGCTTAGCCATTTGAAACTTCCCAGTGCTCAGCAGCTGGCTAAAGCCTATATGTACCATCAGCGTCCTTATTCAGCCGCACTGCAGGCTCTTCAAGACAAGTATGGCCAGCCAAGACAGCTCGTTCAGTCAGAGTTGGGTGCTATCATGAGTACTCCACCACTTAAAATGGGTGATGCTAACGCTTTTGACTCTTTTGCATTATCCGTTCAATAATTGGTGGGCATGCTGAGGACTCTTGAGGGCCAGAACGGTTACGAGCTCATGTGTGGTTCTCACGTGGATCGTCTACTAAGTAAATTACCATCTGCTTACCGTGATGGGTTTGTTGAATACTGCCTAGACAGGGGTATTCTCCAGACGGGTACTGACAGGACTTATACCCTTCCTGATTTGGCCACCTGGTTAGATATCAAGTCTCAAGCGAAACGCATTTCCAGCCGAGCTGCAACCTTGTTCCAGAGTGACTCATCCAAGTCCTATGGTAAACCTATGACATTCACTCGTGCAAGGGAGCGACCTACACCAGTTCTCCTGGCCAATGAGAGTGGAATAAGGCCCCCTCAATCTGCTGACCCAAAACCCAGCTCAAAGCCATATTGTCCCCATTGTAACAATATGGAGCATTACCTCAACTCTTGTGACCAGTTCAAGAAGTTAACAACTTCACAAATCGTCACCTGGATTAAGGAGGGAAAACGCTGCTGGAGATGTGGTCGTTCACATGTAGTAGAGGCCTGCAACCTCAAGCGTCCATGTAAAGTCTGTAAAGAGTTACATCTCACAATTCTACATGACTCAATTAATGACACCTCCAGGGCTGTACTCATGGTAAGCCTGCCACCTACCAGGATTTACCTCGACAGACCTAACCGTTCTCCAAAGGTTATGTTGAAAGTAGTCAAAGTCCTTCTCCACAATGGCCGACACACTATGGAAACCCATGCAGTCCTCGACGACGGGTCAGAGAGAACAATAGTGCTCCAGCCAGTACTTCAGCGGATCAAGTTAACCGGCACTCCGGAATTGCTTCCCCTAGAGACAATTCAACAGTCTCACACTGAACTTGACGGGTTATCGGTATCTTTTGAGGTTTCCTCGGTATCCAAGCCCATGGAAAAGTTCACTATACGTAATGCATTCACTGCGACTGGTCTGTGTTTAGCGGATCACACCTACCCAGTGTCGGCTCTCCAGAATGTCTATCGACACCTGAGGGATCTGCCGCTACTTCCTGTGGACAGGGTAAAGCCGTTGCTCCTTATAGGGTCAGATAATCCTCACCTCCTGACACTAATCCAGCCCATACGCAAAGGCCCAATTGGGGGACCCATTGCGGTCTGCACACCAGTGAATGCATTACGACCACACCACTTGGATGGTCTCTCCAGGGCCCGATGAGTCCGATGCAACCATCACGAGGAAATCAGCAGTGTCTTCACATCATGACGGTTCCAACCTGTGATGATCTCATACATGTAGAAAGGCTCTGGCAGGTTGATACTCTCCCTTATAACGAGAAAATGGTCACCAGGTCCAAACAGGATCGAGAGGCTTACACTCTGCTGCAAAATGCCACAATCTGGGTCAATGTGGATGGTGTTCAACGTTACGCTACACCATTGCTGAGACGAACATCAATGAATTTACTCCATGCAGAGACGGAGACTGTGCTCCCCAGTTTGCGTAGCACTGAGCGTAGGCTGGTACGGGATCCTGAGAGAGCTGAAGCCTACTGCACTGAGATCCAGAAGTTGGAAGTGGCTGGTTATGTGGCTAAGATCACTCCAGAAGAAGCCATCAAAAGTACAGAGTCTTGGTACATCCCCACCACATGGTGCATCACAACGGTAAAGACAGGATAGTCTTTAACTGTTCCTTTAAACATCAGGGACAATCCTTGAATGATCAACTTCTGCCTGGGCCAACTTTGGGACCTTCCTTACTGGGTGTCCTCCTGAGATTCCGCCAACACACGGTTGCCATCAGTGGGGACATCAAGGGTATGTTCCATCAGGTACGCTTGCTACCTGGGGACAGGTCAGTGCTGCGGTTCCTTTGGAGGGACATGCGTCGGGAGGTGGAACCTGATATATATGAATGGCAGGTACTTCCATTTGGTACTACATGCAGCCCATGTTGTGCTATTTATGCCCTTCAACATCACGCCCAAGGACACAAAGATGACATGGCGGACCTAGTCAACATAGTAGAACATTCTTTCTATGTTGATAACTGCCTTCACAGCACTCCAACTGCAAATGAAGCAAAAGCAATTGTGGATGGCCTGCGCCAGCTGCTCGCCAATGGAGGCTTTGAGATAAGGCAATGGGCAAGTAACACACCATCTGTGATCCAACACCGTCCCACAGATGCCAAGTCTGCTAATAGTGAACGCTGGTTGGCACAAAGCAGCACTGACCTCCAAGAACCCACTCTTGGTCTTGCGGTGGAACTGTACTAATGACACCCTGGGGTATAATTTACGCTCTACGGAGACCGCTGCTCCTACCATGAGGAATATGTATAGGACATTGGCAAGTCAATATGACCCTTTGGGGTTCATTATCCCATTCACAACCAGGGCCAAGGTTCTCGTCCAAGACCTTTGGAAGCATAACCTTGGTTGGGACGACCGCATTGAACCTCTGCATTTGAGAGAACAGTGGCTTGCCTGGGTAGGAGAACTCCCGACTCTCCTTCAGTTGCAGTTCCCTCGAACATACACCTCGGCCTCTAATGACAACAGTTCTGTCATCCGAGAGCTTCATGTCTTCAGTGATGGATCGGAAAGAGCTTATGGTTCGGTTGCCTACTTGCGTACCACAGACAATCAAGGACAGGTCACAGTAACCTTTGTCTTGGCCAGGTCTAGAGTAGCACCGAGGAAATGTTTGTCCATGCCTCGTTTGGAGCTGAGTGTGGCGCTGACTGGTGCACAGTTGGCCAAGGTGATACAAACAGAGTTGACCATTTCTATTCATAAGGTTACTTTCTGGTCTGACTCCACCACTGTTATATTGGCTGACATCAGAGTCTTGCCGCTACAAGGTGTTCGTTGGAACACGTGTAGCAGAAATACAGACCCTCACCGAGATGGCTGAATGGAGGTATGTTGAGTCGGTCAACAACCCTGCTGACCACATCACACGAGGTCTTACACTAACGGAGTTGGCAGTTCCTCATAAGTGGAGCTCAGGACCAGCCTTCCTGAACCAACCAGTTGATCAGTGGCCATCCACTAGGGCTGTGCGATATGGCCAAAAAAAAAAACTATCACGATTTCTTGATTTTTTTTTTCAATTTCGATTTTAATCACGATTTTGACACAAACAGACATGCTTTACAGTTTTAATGCATTCTGTGTGAATTTGAAACATATTTCCAAAGGAAACCAATTAGAGCTTTATCGTGTAGCACTATTGCTCTTTGTATTGTTGTAAAATACATTCATGAAAAACAAGATAACAAAAATCAAAAAGATCAGTTATTTTATATATAGTCTACTATAAAATTAAGACATATATTAAGTATAGCACAGCTGTTTAATGAGGCAACAACATATGATAGATAGGACTGAACAAAAAAGGCTATTAATAATCTTTCAATGTGCAAAAGTATTATGATATGATTATGAAAGACTCCAATACAGTGCAGCACACAGCGCTTATGCGCATCCCGAGCGCAGAATGATGCGCTTGAAGCAATAGAGTTACAGCGCGCAGCTCTTCGAGTCCGCATTGAAAAGTTCAAAGCACAAAGGAGGAAAGACATATCGATGCATAGTGTATTATACAGTATCTATCTATGCAATCGCTTATTGAGCCTTTTCTTTTAACAATTTTAAATTTCAGTTACTGTGCACGTGAAGAACAATTATAGACAGTGCTCTCCAGTGTTGTGATCTAACAGACACACGGTAGAAACGAACATGATTAAGGTACAGTCCAGCAAGATAGTCATTTAATGCGAAAACCATAGAGCTTTATCTACAGATCAAGTATAATATTAACATTGAATCATCTTGGAGAGAGTTTCATCGTTGACTGTCATAACATAACGCAACGCGCTGTTTGAACGCTGAATGGAGAATGACTGACAGCCGCAGCGGAGGGAACTACTTGTAAACCAATCAGGTAATGGTATTCCCTTACCTTCCCAGAGAAAGAAACTGGTGAGGCAAGCCCCTTTGCGCTAATATTTCCATGCACTCGCGCTCCCTTCTGGCACGCGCACCTGTTCGCAGTTCACTGAATCTCTACCCGCCCGGTCTGTTCTGTTCTCGCGCTTAATTTAGGCGCGCTGCATTCTGATTGGTTCGGATAGCATACTGGGAGGTTGGAGCCGGGAGCGCGGAAAAAAATCGTACTATGAAGCGATTTAGAAATCGCGCATGCTCAAATCTCGATTTTATTACGATTTCGATTAATCGCACAGCCCTACCATCCACACCTAAAACTGAAAAGGAGCCAGATTTCAGTGAGTTAAAGAAGGCTGCCTTTATTGGCACTGTGTCCGCGCCTAGTAGTGCCCTTCCTGATTCAAGACAGTTCCACACATGGCAAGAGCTTGTCCAGGCTACTGTTAAATCCCTGCATGGGGCGGCCGGCGCAGATACTGACACTACTGTCGGGGCTTCTGATTATATTGAAGCAGAGAGGCTCCTCCTGGCACAGGCCCAAAGTGATTCATTCCCAATTGAAGTCAGGGCTTTAAAGGCCGGACAGTCAGTTCCAACTGACAGTCGTTTAACCTCTCTTGCCCCAGAGTATGATGGGCACACTGGTCTCATTAGAGTGGGTGGAAGGCTACGTCGTGCGGGTGACCTTGACCTGGATACTATACATCCAATTGTATTAGACCCTGGCCATCTCATCACCAAGCTGCTAATTAAGGAGACCGATCAGCGACTCCTTCACCCCGGCTCTGAAAGGGTCCTAGCTGAACTGCGTCGCCGGTACTGGGTACTTCGAGGCAGAGAAGCAATTCGTAAACAGCAGCGCACCTGTCAAGACTGTCAGCGGTGGCGTGCCAAGCCTCAAACCCCACGATTGGCTGATCTACCGCCCTGCAGGCTGAACCTGTATAAGCCACCTTTCTATTCTACTGGTGTAGACTGCTTCGGCCCATTTGCAGTCAAAGTTGGTCGCCGCCAAGAGAAAAGATGGGGGATTCTATACAAATGTATGACGACACGGTGTGTGCATCTGGATCTATTAGAGCATTTGGACACAGACGCATTCCTGCTCTCTCTGCGTCGATTCATAGCTCGACGAGGCAAGCCCATGGAACTGCTTTGCGATAATGGCACTAATTTCGTTGGAGGTAATCGAGAACTACAAGAGACCTTCACTGCCATGTCACCAAGGCTCCAGGAGCTGTTGGCTGGGCAGAAAATCCGGTTCCGCCATAATCCACCAAGTGCTCCTCACTTTGGGGGTACCTGGGAGCGTGAGGTAAAATCAGTTAAGACAGCGCTGCGGGTAATCCTGAGAGAGCAGTCAGTCCCAGAACCAGTACTACAAACCCTTCTGGTGGAAGTCGAGAGCATCTTAAATGCCAAGCCACTTGGCTACGTATCCGCAGATGTCGCAGACTTGGATCCAGTGACTCCAAACTTGCTTCTTATGGGTCGCCGTGATGCCTCTCTACCTCAGGTCCTGTACGACTCTAACAACTTGCTGGGAAGACGGAGATGGCGACAGTCAGGTCCTGGCTGACTGTTTCTGGACTGCCTTCATTCGCCATTACCTCCCAGGCTTCCAAGGCCGTCATAAGTGGAGGACGGATGTCAAAGAACTGACTGTAGGTCAAGTAGTGGTTATTGTCGATCCGCAACTTCCACGGGCACTCTGGCCTGTCGGCACTGTGATGGAGACCCTGACTGGGGCTGATGGTAGAATCCGTATTGCCAGAGTCAAGGTTAAGGAGAAAACCTACACCCGTCCAGTTGTCCGACTCATCCCGCTTCCTCATCTTGAGGACTATGACACAGACACTTCAGACAGACTTTCCTAGAGTGTTTAATTATCTTGACAGATAATTGGAGCGGCTGTGTCAGAAAGCCTGTCCTAGGAACTAATGTTTGTTTATTGTTTCCTGCACGTTCCGTGTTTAGCGAAGCACATCGGTAGATGATGACAGTAAATCATTGTTTATGCTGTTGGTTTTGTTCTGTGTAAATGCGTTCATGCAATACATGTAAGTGCATTTATATATCTATACATTTTATTAGTATGTGTCGTGTATGTGATTGGCAATTTCCTATGTTTATATTGTTTGAATTCTACCGTTTATTTCGGCCATAATCTGCCGGGCTAATCTGATGAGTCATCACCAGACACGCTAGTGTTTTGCTCCGATACAGCGCGATTGCGCGAGTGTTTGTTTACAGCAGTGTATTATGCTGTGTACTACTGTATTTTTGTTAATTTCAATGTGATTAATTCAGTTGGAATATATTTATTGTATTATGTTTGTTGATTTCTGAGTGGAATTAGTGCAATGAGACGAATAGTATTGTAACTTATTTCTCTTTATTCCTTTCTGTAGACCATATACAAACACAGATGCATATCCCAGATGCATATTCAAGATTGTAAATAAAAAGCCTGATTATCAAGAATCTCTTCTCCACTCCTGAATTCTCTAATCGGAATCTGATCCATATTTGGCCGCCTCAATCAGCATAAACTTTCGAATGTAGTGGGACTCAACGTGTTCAGCAGCTTAGCTCAGCCCCACAGTGAGCATGGTAGTGCTCTGAGCTGTCCAAAGTGCACAACATTTTATGATGCCTTCATTAAACTGAACCCAGATCAAGTGGTGGAACTAGAGAGAAACTCTAGAAAACAGAGCATAGAACCACTCTGGCATGATGCGCGCAAGCTACGCATAACAGCAAGCACAGCCAGCAAGGTGCCTCAGCGTGAGACAACTGACCCGGCTAAGTTTCTCACTGAACACCTCTACCCAAAGTTCCAGGGGAGTGTGGCCACAAGGTATGGGAAAAAAAGCGAGGGACTTGCTAAGGAGCAGATTAGGGAGAGGGGCTGCATAGTGATGGACAAAGGGTTGGTGGTGTGTGCAGGAGACCCATGGCTGGCAGCAAGCCCTGATGGTATCATTGATGACAAGCTGCTAGAAGTAAAATGCCCTACCACACTCAGTGCTTGCACATCCCTTAATGATGCACTCACTGCCACAAACCAAGACATCAGAGTGGAGGGCGGGCAGTACATTGTGAACCCAAAAGGCCCCAGAGGTTACTAAAGGCAGATACAGTTAGGGATGCACTGTCTCAGGCTGAAAACATCCTGTCTTGTTATTTGGACCGCAGTACAGCACCTTGAACTTGATGTGCCTTATGACAATGGTTCTGTCTCCACATATATGCAAAGGCTACGTAGCTTTTACTTTAAACACATGCTGCCAAAAGTTGTGGATGCATTTTTAGAGGGAAGACTGCAGTTGAGTGACCGCTACATGAAAATTGTCTCAAAAGCAGCTTAATAGTTTTACAAGAAAAAGTTATTTTTCTTAAAGCATAGGTTGTTCCTGCCTTTTTGAGCACCAAGCTTTTTCATTTTTTACATCAAATACATAAATACATTAAAAACGTTAATCATAGTCTACAGTACTTTTATTCATCAGTCAATAAATCAGTAAATCAATAGTTGTTGGTGTTCATTACTGAATATATCATTTACTTTTATAATTACAATCCATGTGAAACATTGTGATACAAGTGCAACACTACAAATATCATAATGCATGTGTTTGGTATTTTAATATATTTAATAATAAAAAAAAGTAATCCCGTAGGTAAAAGTATCAAATTAAAGGGTTAGTTCACCCAAAAATGAAAATTCTCATTTCAAATTCATTTCTCTTCCTCATTTTGTTCCAAACCTGTAAGACTTTTGTTCATCTTCAGAACACAAATGAAGATATTTTTGATGAAATCCGAGAGCATTCTGTCCCTCCATTGACAGCCTAAGTAATTAAAAATAGCTTCATTTGTGTTCCGAAGATGAACAAAGGTCTTGCCGGTTTGGAATGACATGAGGGTTTTTAGGTGAACTACCGTTAAGTTGTGGTTAAGTCCTGCTTTATTTTGGTACAAGTGGTTTCCCCAGATTTGAAAGTGCTGCACAAACAATTAATATTTTATCTATTGTGCAAAGACTGTTATCATTTCTCCGTTTGACCATACTGACTGGCAGGGTGTTCCGCAGAATTCTGAATGACTTCAGTTTTCCTATGGCCCTTTCCACGTGGATTCTCACTCGGGACATTTTTCTAGAGTGTGTCACCTCTAATCCTGTCAATTGTTTTCTTCCCTTTGTAGATGCTGGTACATGAAGACGAACACATTTGGTGGCAAAATATTCAGGAAAATTGAAGCCTCGATCAGCCATTACATGGTCTCCTTGTTCAAGAAGGTCAATTAACCCTGAATTTTTTGTTATAACCTTGTCACTAGCACGACCACCCCAGACTTTTGATAAAAATGTAATAGCTCCTGTTGGACTAATACCTACAAGGAACTTCACAGTATTATGTGATTTGTAGTGGGAGTATGTGACTGCCCGTGTTTGCAAACTAGTTGGCATCTCAATGAACACTTCAGTACAGTCTATTATACATCTAACTTGTTGGAAACCTGTAGTCTTGAAGAGGGTGGGGAGATTTCTTCTGATATCTTTCCTGGATGGCCACCGGACAAGGCATTGTAACTCTTTAGCCATTACATCGAGCCATTCATGAAAGATGTTTGAGACAGTTCCACAACTCACTCTGAAGCGAAAAGCGAGGTCTTGATGAGTTAAGCCTAGACGAAGCTTCATCAGGACCATGAGAAACTGCTCGGGAAGGGTAAGTATGGTTGATGATGCGTTCCATATTGTTGTCAGGTAAGTGAGGAGGGTGAAAAACACAGAAGCAGATGGTAGACCAGTGTAAAAATGAGTGTGCTTGTCATCATTTAAAATAAAATCGGATGGACTGCCAAACATATGATCTTGTAGTCGTTTTTCTTGAGATTCCAGTTTCTTCTCCAGTGAAGCCATTTTTCTTTTTAATTCAATGTTTTCATTTTGTAGCTGGTCAATGTCTGCCATTGACAGATCTATACCCACAGCAGTGCATCCTTCTTCAGGGTCAGCATGGGTGAACTCTAAGGAAGGTGAATCAATAGACTCAACCGCAGATTGTCTCCTCTGGTATCGCTTCAACTTCTACAACCATCAATGGTGTTTTTATGATCGAAAATTGATGGAACATAATCTGGATGGCATGGGTCCACTGATGGCGCACCTAAAATAAAGACAGAAACAGTTTGTGTTGACAGTATTGCACCTAGCTAAGCATCATACATACATGCTTTGCATAATCCATAACTTTTCTGGTTTCATGTGCATTTCTATGATATTGATTAACTTATTGATTAAAAACAATATTAGTAGCCTACTAGTACAATGAAATTAGGTCAAAGTCAAATTTATTTCACAATGCACATAGTTTTAATGCAGCTTTACAGATAAAATATATCAGTAAAAATGTAGTAAAAGTACATATTTAATACTTAATTTAAAGCTTCGTTATTTGTTGTATTGTATTTCTCAACCTCTCCTGCAGGGACCCCCTGACAGGACATGTTTTTGTTTTAACCCTGAAATGGCACACCTGATTAAATTAACTAAAGGCTCAAAGGCTTAATGTGTAGCTGACTAATTGAATCAGGTGTGCCATTTCAGGGTTAAAACAAAAACATGTCCTGTCAGGGGGTCCCTGCAGGAGAGGTTGAGAAACACTGCTTTAGGCGCTGGAGTGTACCATCCAGATTACTCAGATGCTCCGCTTCGTTTTTTTCCTGTTACCAAGATGTCATCTAAGTAGCACTGCACCCCCGACAGGCCACTTAACACCTGGTCCATGGCCCTCTGGAAAAGCGATGGGGCTGATGTGATACCAAAAGGAAGACGCTGGTATCTGAAAAGCCCCTTGTGTGTGACAATTGTCAGTAACTCCTTATAGTTCTCATCTACTTTCATTTGTAGGTAGGCTTGACTCAAATCAAGTTTGCTGAACCGCTTCCCCCCTGCCAAGCCAGCAAACAGATCATCAATGAGGGGAAGTGGATACTGGTCAGGAGACAGTATAGGGTTAACTGTGACTTTAAAATCACCACAAATTCGAATGGAACCATCCTTTTTAAGCACGGGTACAATAGGCGTTGCCCACTCACTGTTACTCACTGGTACGATGACTCCACTGGTTACCAGATCTCCCAGAGCGGTCTCAACTTTTGATCTGATAGCATATGGCACAGAACGGGCTTTGCAACACTTGGTCTTACTATCAGGCTTAATGTCGAGCTTGGCTGTAATGTCTTTCATCGTGCCCAGTTCATCCTTGAAAACATCAGTATGTTTTTCTAGAACATCCCTGAGCTCCGTGTTTCCCTTTGACACCATCCGCACCGTCGGCCAGTCCAGTTTCATTGTTTCCAGCCATTCTCGTCCAAGTAAAGCTGGGTATTTCCCTTTCACCACATACAGTGGCAGCG
Source organism: Gila orcuttii (assembly GCA_026230005.1). NCBI lineage: Eukaryota > Metazoa > Chordata > Actinopteri > Cypriniformes > Leuciscidae > Gila > Gila orcuttii. The sequence continues at coordinate 6,942,922 of JAPDVR010000008.1, forward strand.
TTGCTGATTGACCATTTAATTCCACTTCCACATCCATTAGCCCTCTTATAGTCACAGGCTCCCCCGTATATACTTTCAACACTATCTTGGATGGCTTTAAGTAGACATGTTTTAGGGTTTTGTGGTACACAGCATCTGACACGATTGAAACAGCAGCGCCAGTGTCTATCTCCATACACACCGGCTCTCCCTCAATGACAGGTGTCACCCAATAGCCTTTGGAGTCTCCTTCCATGGCTAGAATATTCAAAGGAACTTCCTCTGAGGAGGAATCAGTGTCATCTGTGTACTTGCAATTTGACTGCATTGAATACACATTCTTCTTGTTCTTTGATGTACCAGGCATTTTTCTGAATTTTTGTTTTTCAGCCTTTTGTTTTCCTCTGCAAGCACGTTCTACGTGGCCTTTTTTTCCACAACTACGACACATCAACTCTTTACTCCAACACTCAGATGCAAGATGTCCGACTTTGCCACATCTAAAACATGTTGCATTTGTAGGTGCTTTGCCAGGGGAATTCCGGAATGTGCTCATGTCAGCAGACAATTTATGGACTTTATCTGAGCTACTGAAATGCTGTGCTTCTTTAGCAGCAAGTTCCATGCTTACACTTATTTCAGTGGCTTTCTGCAATGTAAGGTTACTTTCACTTAACAGTCTTTTTTGAATGGCTTCGCTTCTTAATCCACAAACGAGCCTGTCCCTGATGGTATCATTCAAAACATCACCGAATTCACAGTGTTCTGAAAGTTTCTTCAGTGCAGCCACAAACATAGTAACAGTTCCCTTTCGTTGTCACTCCGAGTTACGTCAGATGACGACGAATGGGTTTTCGCTTAGAAAGCCTATCAGCTTTGAGTATTACAAAACGAGCCTATGGCAAAGAAATGCCATGGGTCTGCGGAATTTGCATGACGTAACTCCGCCCCACCTCGTGGGTATAAAAGGAGGAAGTCCGCAACAGCAGTTTATGTTTTCGCTTCGGAGCCAAGTTTATTCTTCTCTCCACAAGCCATCTCTGAATTGTCAGCTTCACGAACGAGTGCCTCGAGTGTTGGTGTGACGGCGATCTACGGCGAGAGCGTGCTTCCTGCTGATCTGCTGCAGTGATTTGCCAGTCGGCGCGTTTCTCCCCGGGCGCTTCAACACTTGAGTTTTCTCACTAAAAGAGCTTACACGCGGCACGTCTTTTTAAAGATGCCTCGCCCGTGTACTTCTGGTTGCGGCAGATTGGTATCGGACTCTGATGGGCACGAGCGCTGCTTGGTATGTTTGGGCATTGATCATGCTAGAGCAGCGCTCGTGGATGACTCATGTTTTCTCTGTGGGAACATGACCATCGCGTCATTACGGTCGAGACTCAGTGAACTCGCAAGAGTGAGAGTCCCCTCATCCACCCCCCGCCCTGCGGCTGATGGCCAGGGTGACCTGAGGGTGACGGTCTGGAACAAGGCGCCGACTATGTGTCCGCGACCCCAGCCCCCCTCTTCAATGATGGTGCCCGCTAGTGAACTGCCGATTCCCGCGGGTCTACCCTCTGGTGGCCCGCGTTCTTCGGTTGAAGCTACAGAGGATGATGCCATGTCTGTTGCTGCATCACTAGGTGGGTTTGATTCTTCTGGAAGTGAGGGCTCGTCACAGCTGCCACCTTCCGGTGTGCATACCGCTGTGCTCGAGTCTGATCCGGAGATGACGGCCATGCTTTCCCGGGCAGCCGCGAGCATCGGGCTTGAGTGGAGGCCTCCACCCTGTCCTGAGCGCTCGCGGCTGGACGATTGGTTTTTGGGTAAGGCCGCCGACCCTCGTCCTCGGCAAACCCCAATACCTTTCTTCCCGGATGTGCATGATGAGATCTCGAAGTCCTGTAAGACCCCGTTGTCTTCCCGTGACCGCTCGTTGGCCTCATCCGCCTTTCCTCCCCTTGATGATGCAGCCGCCCGTGGGTACACTGGGCTCCCCCCGGTTGAACGCTCTGTTGCCATGCAACTATGTCCTCAGAGTACTTCTTCTCGTGGCGAGCCTAAGCACCCATCCAAAGCCTGTAGATTTTTGTCGACCTTGGTGGCGAAGTCTTACAGAGCGGCGGGACAGGCGGCTGCGTCACTGCATGCTATGGCCACTCTGCAGGTCTACCAGGCCCAGATGCTCAGAGACATGCACGAGGGTAGGACACACCCAGGGCTCTTCAATGAGCTGCGCGCCGCGACCGACCTTGCTCTCCGGGCGACGAAGGTTACCGCGCGCTCCCTGGGTCTGGTGATGTCCACAGCAGTGGTCCAGGAGAGACATCTCTGGCTGAACCTGGCTGACATGCGGGACGCGGAGCGGACCCGTCTGCTTAACGCCCCCTTGTCCCAGGCCGGCCTCTTCGGCGGTGCGGTTGAAGACTTTGCCCAACAGTTTTCAACCGCCCAGAAACAGACCGAGGCCATAAAACACATTCTGCCCCGCCGGCCAGCTGCTGCCTCCACCCAGCCGACCGGGCAGACGCCTCGTCCTGTTTCCTGCCGAGGGCGCCCTCCTGCGGCTCCCGCCCCTCCCGCCCGGCCCACGCAGCAGCATCCACCCCGGGCCGGTCGCAGAGGAAGCCGTAAGAAGGCGCCACAGCCCTCTCCCGCCCCGCCCCCCGCTAAACGCCGGGCCAAGCGGCGCTCCTGAGACGGGCTGCTCAGGGAAGATGGTCGTTTTTCAGGAGATGGTAGCAGGACCACTCCTTCCCCCGGTGGAGGGCCGGGGGAGAATCTTTTGTTCTCCGCTCCCCGCTGCTCACCCACGGGTGGGCAGCACCCTAAAGTGGTTAAAAACAGAAACGACCCTCTCTTCCCTGAGCTCACAGAGTTCTCGGGCGACACAGAGCGCCGCCCACAAGCCGTGCTCTCCTCGCCCCCCTCTGTCCCAGAGGCGGTTGACAAGGCGTGCCGTCCACGGACCGCGTCGCCCCTGTCCCCCTCTGTCGCCAGACCCCTGGCAGAGCAGGCCCCCGCGGGACGACCAGCCTGGTCCTCCCCTGGCCCCCTCTGTCAGGGCGCGGTTGCTAACTGTGCCCCCGCACCGGGCCGCTATGCCGTCCACGTCTGGGCCAGTTACTCCGCTTCGCTGCCCCTCCGGGGGGACGCCTGTCGTCTGCTTGATCCCGCTGGTTCAGTTCCTGGGAGCCTGGTTAGAGCTTCCCCGTCTGTCCCGCTGGATCGCGCGCACCATCAGGCTCGGCTATGCGATTCAGTTCGCACGGTCTCCTCCCCGCTTCAGGGGAGTCCGCTCCACTTTGGTCGGTGGCAATGCCCCTATCATGAGAGCAGAGATTGCCACCCTCCAGCCGAGATGAGGTCCGGGTTCTACAGCCCCTACTTCATTGTCCCCAAGAAAACCGGTGGGTTACGGCCAATCCTGGACTTGCGCGTGCTGAACCGCTCCCTTCACAGGCTGCCGTTCAAGATGCTCTCCGCCAAACGCGTTCTCGATTGCGTGCGGCCCCAGGATTGGTTTGCAGCGATCGACCTGAAGGACGCCTACTTTCATGTCTCCATTCTTCCTCGACACAGACCGTTCCTACGGTTTGCTTTCGAGGGGCAGGCATACCAGTACGCGGTTCTCCCTTTCGGGCTAGCCCTGTCTCCTCGCACCTTCACGAAGGTCGTCGAGGCTGCCCTTGTTCCCCTTCGGGAATACGGGGTTCGCATCCTGAGTTATATCGACGACTGGCTGATCCTAGCTCACTCTCGAGATCAGGTTTGCGAACACAGGGACCTAGTGCTCCGGCACCTAGCTCGTCTGGGCCTTCGGGTCAACTGGGAGAAGAGCAAACTTTGCCCCGTGCAGAGGATCTCTTTTCTCGGTATGGACATCGACTCGGTCGCCATGTCCGCGCAGCTTACGAGCGAGCGCGCGCAGTCACTGCTGACTTGCCTGAGACATCTCAAGAGCAAGAATGCGGTTCCACTGAAACATTTTCAGAGGCTCCTGGGGCATATGGCATCTTCAGCCGCGGTCACGCCGCTCGGATTGCTTCATATGAGACCGCTTCAGCTTTGGCTTCGCGACCGAGTCCCGAGGTGGGCATGGCATCAAGGCACGCTCCGGGTACCAGTTACTCCGACCTGCCGTCAGTTCCTCACCCCGTGGTCGAACCTCAGTTTTCTCAGGGCGGGTGTCCCCCTGGAATGAACTTCCCGGCATGTTGTGGTCTCCACGGATGCCTCCACCACGGGCTGGGGCGCCATGTGCAATGGACATGCTGCTGCGGGCTCCTGGACAGGACCCCAGCGGCTATGGCATGTCAATTGCCTCGAGTTGTTGGCAGTACGCCTTGCCCTGCACCGCTTCCGGGCGTTGCTCAGGGGTCAACACGTACTAGTCCGCTCAGACAATACCGCTACTGTAGCGTACATCAACCATCAAGGTGGTCTACGCTCCCGCCGTATGTCACAACTCGCCCGCCACCTCCTTCTATGGAGTCAGAAGCATCTGAGGTCGCTTCGAGCCATTTTCATTCCCGGAGCCCTGAACTGTGCAGCCGACGAGCTCTCACGGCTTCAGCCCCTCCCTGGAGAATGGCGACTCCATCCCCAGTCGGTTCAGCTGATTTGGGACCAGTTCGGGGACGCACAGATAGATCTGTTTGCCTCTCACGACTCGACCCATTGCGCCCTGTATTTTTCCCTGACCGAGGGCACGCTCGGCACGGATGCACTGGCGCACAGCTGGCCGCCGGGCCGCAAATATGCGTTTCCCCCAGTGAGCCTTCTTGCGCAGACCTTGCGCAAGGTCAGGGAGGACGAGGAGCAGGTCATTTTGGTCGCGCCGTATTGGCCCGGCCGGACCTGGTTCCCCGAACTTGCACTCCTCGCGTCAGCACCTCCCTGGCCCATTCCTCTGAGGAAGGACCTTCTTTCTCAGGGACGGGGCACCCTGTGGCACCCTCGCCCCGATCTCTGGAGCCTCCACGTGTGGCTCCTGGACGGCTCGAGGCAGGTTGAGTACCCTTCCACCAGCGGTGGCGGCTACCATCACTTCCGCTAGAGCGTCGTCCACGAGACACGTCTACGCGTTGAAGTGGAACCTCTTCGTCGACTGGTGCTCTTCTCACGGAGATGCTCGATCAGCGTTGTGCTTTCCTTCCTTCAGCAAGGGTTGGAGCGAAGGCTGTCTCCCTCCACCCTTAAGGTCTATGTTGCCGCCATTGCCGCACACCATGACCTAGTCGAAGGTAAGTCGGTAGGGAAGCACGACCTGGTCATCAGGTTCCTGAGAGGAGCGAGGAGACTAAATCCTCCTCGTCCTCCTCTCGTTCCCTCTTGGGACCTCTCAGTGGTTCTAACTGCCCTGAAGAGTGCTCCCTTTGAGCCCCTGCAATCAGTTGAGCTTAAGTTCCTGTCAATGAAGACAGCGCTCCTGGTTGCACTGGCCTCCATCAAGAGGGTAGGGGACCTGCACGCATTCTCCGTCGACGAAGCGTGCCTGGAATTCGGTCCGGCTTTCTCTCACGTGATCCTGAGACCCCGGCCCGGATATGTGCCCAAGGTTCCTACCACTCCCTTTCGGGACCAGGTGGTGAACCTGCAAGCGCTGCCCCCGGAGGAGGCAGACCCAGCCTTGGCACTGCTCTGTCCAGTACGCGCTCTTCGCGCCTATGTAGACAGGACGCGGTGTTTCAGGACCTCAGACCAGCTCTTTGTCTGTTATGGTGGGAAGCTGAAGGGAAAGGCTCTCTCCAAGCAAAGGTTGTCTCACTGGATAGTGGACGCCATTGCCTTGGCTTACCAGCAGCAAGGTCGACCGTGCCCCCTTGGTGTGACGGCCCACTCCACCCGGAGTGTGGCGTCCTCTTGGGCTCTAGCGCATGGCGCCTCGCTAACAGACATCTGCAGAGCTGCAGGCTGGGCGACACCTAACACATTCGCCAGATTCTATAATCTCCGAGTGGAGCCAGTGTCCTCTCATGTACTCGCTTCAACTAGCTAGTAACGGACCCGCTCAGGTGTCTTCGCTTGCTCGCCATTCCACTCCACGGACTGGATACGTGCGATATTCTCCTCAGGTGAGCTTCCCCGAAAGCCCTGAGTTCCTCCAGCACTCCTGACGTCGGCGCCAGTGTCTATTGCCTGCGCGTCGGCTAGGTGCCTCCCGTGTGCATGGTCCCTCCCCTGAGCGACCCCCACATGTGTATTTCCACTGTAAGCCTCTCTGAGCATGTGTCTTTCCCTTGGCAAGCCACCTTGCCACCCCTGGGGTTGAAATATTCCACCTGCGGCTGGACACCCCAGTGTTCTCCATATGTTCCTTCGGGTCATATGTGTATTCTCTAAGTCCCCCCCCTCTGGGTTGGCATTAATTGCCTACTTCCCCTAGCTTGGGATATGCTTCCCAGTGTACCTTGGTATTCCTGTGTTATATGGAGTCCTTCGTCCTTCTATGTCAGGGACCTCGATTTACGCAGGGCACTGGAAGACAGCTGAGAAGGTGGCGTGATTAGACTGGTAACCCCATTCGTCGTCATCCGACGTAACTCGGAGTGACAACGAAAGGGAACGTCTCGGTTACGTATGTAACCCTCGTTCCCTGAGTAGGGAACGGAGACGTTACGTCTGCCTGCCACTTTCCGCTGTACCGCGGGGATCGCCTGAGCTCAGTCTTGGCTCCTCAGCGAAGAAACATAAACTGCTGTTGCGGACTTCCTCCTTTTATACCCACGAGGTGGGGCGGAGTTACGTCATGCAAATTCCGCAGACCCATGGCATTTCTTTGCCATAGGCTCGTTTTGTAATACTCGAAGCTGATAGGCTTTCTAAGCGAAACCCCATTCGTCGTCATCCGACGTAACGTCTCCGTTCCCTACTCAGGGAACGAGGGTTACATACGTAACCGAGACGTTTCTCCCTCTTCCTGATTTCTCTTATGAAACCGAAATCGTTCCGCTATCACCAGCGGTTTAGGTGAAAAATGTGCAATCAACACTGCCACAATCTCAGCATAAGTTTTCTCACCTGGTTTCCTAGGCTGTACGAGACTGCGTAGCAAAGTGATAGTCTTTGCACCCATCACACTCAGGAACGTAAGCACAATCTTTTCACCCTCAATGGCGTTTGCCTGCAGGAAATATTCAAATCGCTCCGTGTATGAGCTCCATTGTTCAACATTTTCGTTGAATTGTCCGATATTTCCTATGACGCCAGCCATAATGTCTTTCCGTATCAATTCACAGGCACCGAGCTCGTGTCTCGTTCAGCTGTTTTCTGCACTTCACTACACTTGTATTTGGCAATTCAAACACGCAGAGGTTCTTTCAAACATCCTCGTCGCCACTTTGTCGTGTCTTTCCCTTTCTATAAAGACAGAGGACACTAAAGAAGAGTCAGAAACATCAATTCAGGAACGAAAGAACTTGCATCTGTTTTAATGCTCACATTCACTTGTATGTTCTGCCGCACGTCGCGACGTCATCATCACATGACTTCACCCGTTACTTATGTCTTAAAGTAACAACGCTTTATACATAACAGAAACCCTGCATCTTCCCTTCTTGTAACACATTATTTGCCATTGTGAGGTATTGTCCAATACATCCTTGAAAAGTACCCCTTATCGCACAACGTTTCCCTGAGGCAACAAAAAGAAAAACAAATTTTGTGAACATGTATAATAAAAAAAAAACTTCATAAAACCTGCCAAATGACTTCTCTTCACCTTCATACACACACAAATATTTTTTATATACAGTTCGTGTCAATTTAAATAAGATTACTAAAGCAAATAATCTCGCTTTCTTCTCACACTATATGCTCCTGTGACCATGTGTCAGAAAAGGACGTCCCACCTTCAAATGGTGCTTGATAGTGACTCCCAAACCTTATTGTACTTTTTCAAACATTCTAATTGGTTGCAATCATTTGAAGAAAAATGTACTGAACATACTGTAGGGCTTAAGAAAACGTTCCGTTGCCTGAGGGTGATGCTGTGCTGTAGAGGGTTAATATTTAACCTTTAAACATTTCCTGTTTTCCCCCCAGAACTCTTATATCAATGAATTATGTTTAAAATATAGATATCATTCTATTAATACAGTTTATTTACCTAAATTGCTGGATTTAATCAATCATTTTAATAGTAAATAAACATATTTTTCACATTCCCTTTGCACGCAACCAACCAGAGCAACGAACGGCTGTGGCTGAGCCCCATGCGTTTTTCCACCAGGAGCTAGTTGATATATTAAACTTTTGCCGTATCCTGTCGTCAAAACTCCAAACACATCTTCCTTTTTTAAGAATGACTTAAGTGACGTTCTCTTAACTCCAAATCATCCAGAGTCGCGGCCAAAGCCGATTTGAAAGACCGCTGTTCGCCAGCAGCATCTTCTTTTTTTTCAAGTAGCAGGGAATTCAAATCACCTATGGAAATCACGCGGAACCGTCACAACTCTGCCGTCATTATGTTAAGCCCGCCCACCAACTCTATACACGATGTGATTGGCCTGACCAGAGTTTGGTTTTTCCAGCTCGAATGCCAACGGAGAGTTGCTAGACCACACTTTGCCATAATTTTTGCTGCCGCTAGGGTGCGTCTAGATTTCTAGGCTAAAGCAGAGCCATGTTTGCAGAGAAAGTTTTTCAACGGCTCTGGGCTAAAGGAAAGGCCAGGTGCTCTTAAATTCCCATCGAATGTGACATCAGCACGATAATGACACTGAGGAGATAACTTGAGGCTTTGGCTTTGCTAAAAAATTTCTAAGAGCCATGGTTATGGTTTCAGCTGCTTACTTTTGTACCTGATCGCGTTTCATACTGAGGAAGAACGTAGGACAACTTAAAAGGGAATGACAAATCATGACATAAGGCTGACATCACACAACGTACCAATGCATTATCCCTCATGAACAATTGAAACGTCTGATGTTTGCTAACGTGTACCATTACGACATCCTTCATGAATAAACATGACTTCTGATGTTTGTATACGTAGCGTATACCAATCAGAGACATACGTACCATCGCGTCACATATGCAAATATAGTCTCAAATACAGCAATTTCATTGGCTACTGTGCTTTTTGACGCGTTAACACGAACAAACAGTGCGTGTTGATGCGGTCAAATTTCACGCGTTTCGTTTCAAGACTATTGGCCCTGATCGCGTTCCATACTTTTTGTGCATTCACGCGTTTGACGCGAACTGAAAAAAGAGTTGAAAAATCTGAACTTCTGCGTCAGTTCGCACCGCGTTAACCAATCAGGAGCCTGCTTGCTTCATGTGGCAAAGTGACAACCACCTCGAGGACCAGGGAATATGGAGCAAAATCTCATTAATAATTCACGCAAAAAAAACATGATTCACACATGCGTAGACAATTTCACATGCATGAAACCTAATTCACGTGCACATAAACAAATTCACGTGCGTGAAAAAAATAATATATTCACAAAAAGAAATTCACATGCGCAAAATAAAATTATATATTCATAAAATACATTTCACAAATGCAAAACACAATTCGTAGATATACAACTGTGCACAAAAACCTTTGAATGTTTAAAATGTATGAGTAATCTTGAATGTGAATGTGCAAATCGTCATTAACGTGTGAATTGCCTTGGATGTGTGTGTGTGTGTGTGTGTGTGTTTGAGACTTTCCTGGCAGCAGCGCTCTCCCAAGGGGGTAATCCATCAAACGGAAACTGAAGCCTCTCTGGGCCGGGCGCCCATTGTAGCAGAACTTCACCTGCTGTTAGCATTCCATTGACTCCCATTCATTTTGGCGTCACTTTTACAGCGAATAACTTTACATCTGAGGCATCCAAAGACTCCATTTGTCCATTATTTATTTCTAAAGAAACACAACAATGTATAAAAGGCTCCATTACTTTGTATCTTACATTATGGCCGATTTAGAAGCTGTTTTTGTAAAAATAGGCTAACGATTGCGTCATAACCACGCGACTCTCTGTCGCACACTAGAGAAATTACCGTATAGACAGGAGGAGAAGCTCGCAGGCAATCGGGGGGACGTGGAGGCATAAAGTCAAGGGAGAAGCCCATAGAGAGTCATAAAGCTGATCCTGCTGCTAGCTCATGGACAGCTCCTACTCACGCTCTCCGTCTCTGTAAGATTCGGAAGGGAATGATTCAGATTTTTCTTGGCACAGCTACTAGGTTGCTCACGTCACATCTCCATCGTCAAGCTCAGTTTGAGCCTGCGCAGTACGCTCAGCCATCAGGAAGTGAGTGCTTCTAAAGGGCTTCAGTTTTCTCCATTGAAATCATAGACAGTAAAAGAAATGGACACAGCGACCCCATTGATTTCAACGGAGAAGACTGAAGCCCGTTTATTGCACTTCCTTCCTGATGGCTGAGCGACTGCGCAGGCTCAAGCTGAGCTTGACGACAGTCTGACTGTTGTAAATCTTCTAGTAGCTGTGCCAAGACAAATCTGAATCACCTAATTCCTCAAACACGTTGTTGAAATATTTTGTCCTGTTGCTTTTATGGACTCTCTATCTATGGGCTTCTCCCTTGACTTTATGCCTCTGTGTCCCCCCGATTGCCTCATAGACTGTAAAAGATTGCCTGCGAGCTTCTCCTCCTGTCCATACGGTAATTTCTCTGTGTTTCTCTACACAGAGTCGCGTGGTTATGACACAATCGTTAGCCTATTTTTACAAAAACGGCTTCTACGGGGCCATAACGTAAGATACAAAGTAAAGAAGCCTTTTATACATTGTCGTGTTTCTTTAGAAATAAATAATGGACAAATGAAGTCTTTGGGAGTCTCTCAGATGTAAAGTTATTCGCTGTCAAAGTGATTCCAAAATGAATGCGAGTCAATGGAATGCTAACAGCAGGTGATGGTCTACTACAATGATGGCCCCCGTGAAGCTTCAGTTTCTGATGGATTACCCCCTTGGTTGAAATCGATTGGGTCGCTGTGTCCATTTCTTTTACAGTCTATGCGCTCTCCTCCTACACAGAGCAGTCGTACTCTTTAGCCAATCATTTATTCATTTTTGTTAATGTTAATTTCAACATTTACTTATACTTCATTCAAATATTGTTAACATTAGTTAATGCACTGTGAACAACATGAACAGCTGTATTTTTAACTAACGTTAACAAAGATTAACAAACAACGCAACAAATGTATTGCTCATGGTTAGTTAATACATTAACTAATGTTAACTAATGAACCTTATTGTAAAGTGTTACCAATATATTCAACATTAATTTCCTTATGTTTTGTGCCTTATTGTCATCTCAAGGTTTTTAGTGTCACAGGACAATGTTGTGAAGCATTCATTTTACTTTGCCTAGTAAAACAGGCAAATCTGATTTTATGCTGATCAGACAAAGTTATACTTATCATAGAGAGGCAATTAAGATTAAGCATTAAGCAACTAAGATTACTCAGTAAACTCTATTCAAATACCATCACTTATTCTCCCACATCCTCTGTCTGCACCTCTTCTATAGATTTTTACTATTTTAAGTATCAGACCAAAATCTGAAATGTCCTAACAGAGAGGTCTACTGATGACTGGATTGAACACAATTCATTTGTTTACTTTTCACTTGATGTATTGCACTTATATTTATATACTTTAAGAGCAAAGAAGACTCAGACTGGATTTCACAACTCTGGAAGAGACGTATATTTCTCTGTACTGAATGTTGTGCTTCATGTCATTTCATGATCTTCATATGTAACAGAAACATTAATCATGATCAAGTCATTATATATATATATATATATATATATATATATTATTCCCAAAGGATTTGTAAACTTTCAAATTAATAAAAGGTGTACATCAAATGTAACTATGTCTTTGAATCTTTTAATTCTGACAAGAACAAGAACATAATAATGCATGCATAGCAGGGCTTTATTCCTAGAGCGTGTACATATAGTCCGCAGGAGACAAATGAATACAGTAACAATGCATCACTTTCAACCTCTTGTTGAAACAACTGTCAAAATGGATGGCTTGCAACATGACTTGTTCTCTCATAATTACAGTAGGAATGGTAAGATCACAGTACTGGATGTCTGCAACTTCATACATCATCTGTCTCGGAAATCTGAAATAATAAAATTACATAATATATGCAGCTTATAGCGAAACAGATGTACATATAAAGGTTACCCCATTTTTTTTATTTAAATCTAGGCGGTTTCACAACCAGAAGCTGCACAATGTTGTGACAACATTTACTGTGAGTGACGACACGTGCAGAGCGGTCAAACTTGGCATCTACCTATACATATGCACAAACAAACAGTCCAATCAATAACTGATCAAAGTTCAGGGCTGAGGTAAACAGAGAAATCCAAAATAACCTATATGGTATTAAGCTCCATTTGTGAATCCAGTCAGTCATAAGTCTTTTTATGCTTTAACATTCATGAGCAGATGAAGGTGTTTGGTGTCCTACTGTACGGTAGGTGATGGTGGTCCAGGTATCTCCTGTCATCTTCTGCATCAGAGTCTGAAAAGAAATCAAACAAACCATTACAGATCACCACAGAATATAAAAAATAGTTAATACATTAGTGGTGTTACATATGACACTGAAGCTTCAAAATGCATATCGAGTATGCAGCAACATTTCTCATGAAGCTCCGTGCCGGAGCGCGTATTGTTTTCAGAGAAACACGTGATCAACGAAAAACGAAGCCTAACTTTCTTTCCAGTCACGTGAATGCTTCACTTTGCGTGTCGGAATGTTTGAACCGGTTCGAACCCTGATCACCTCTTTTAGTCCATTTAATAATTTAATTTTTTTATAAATATGCATATGGCCTATGTTACATGATCATATATTCTGCCATATAAACAGCATAGACACCATAAAATAATTAGATCATAATTTACTTGCATCAAGCAACTCTGTTAAGGTCACTATTCGGTTTTCTGAAACATTAGGAATAATCCGTTTACATGCGTGAGCAGAGAGAGTTTCTCCTGTAAACATGGAATTGCAATATCCCGATGTAAACAGCAACGCACGGTTAGCGTCTGGACGTGACAACCTTAAGACGCAATATGCGTCATTTCCGAATCTTCTTCCTGTATCCAAAGACAACAACAACAGCAGCAGCACGCGGATAATGAATAGTTCGGGGCAGACAGCGATCACCTTTGTTTGCGCTTTGGTGCTGGCACTGAACTCGCTCCAAAAATATGCTGTGCTGCGTCTCGCCATGTTTACTTCCGGTATACTGCACGCGGGTTTTTGTATGCGCCGAGAAGTTCTACTCAAAAGACCAAGATTCCTTGCGAATAGAACATGCGCAGAACACAAATCATTATGGGGATATGCCGATATGCGTTTACATGACCAAAAATTTGGGTTAGAAAAGGGGTACCCCAGGTATCATATCCCGGTTTTTAAAATCCGGGATATGAGCATATTCAGGTTTTTGCCGGTGTTTACATGGCCGTGCGTGACCGGGTTATTGCTAATATCCCGGTTTTGAACGGGTTATTGGCTGCATGTAAACGTATGACTGACGCTGCGCCCACGTAGCCTACGGGTTGCCATATATTTGACACTCTTGACACTCGGAACAATCAGGGGAAAGCCTCAGTGCTTCATGAGGCCTTATTTGCCCATCCCTATAATACAGTATTGGGTGACATTGTAACACTAGGGAACTAGGAAGGAGTAGGGATGGCTGATGCGAAACTGACGCTCCGAAGCTTTTCGAGATCCCGAAGCGCAGATGTTTCGAAACACTGATACGAAGCGTGATTCAAAACATCCATGTCACGTGATTACGACTCAATGAAGCTTCGGAGTGTTTCACAAGTGTTTCGACAGGTGGCATGGCTATGAAGGTAAAATGATGACAAAAGAATCGCATGCGCAGGGTAAGATTTTTCCAGTAGGGGTTCAGCGAAAAAATCGGCAGCTGGTAGCCGGAAGTAGCTGCCATTGACAGCCGGAAGCCCTGCCAAATTAGGAGGGACCTGCCAATCGTGGTAGCCAATCAGTATCGTCACGTAGCACCAACCAATCACATGTAACTGGAAGTCAAGCGACAGCAGCCAATGGTGGCGCCGGCGAATTTTCAGTAATGGCGGCGGTGTTTGGCTCGGTAAGTTGGTAAATGAATTATCAGATTAATAAATAATTGTTGTTTTGTAAGTTGGATTTTATCTTTTTATGTTAGAGACAGTATTGAGCAGAACATGCAAAAACCTGCCCATGTTAAAGATGTAATTAGACTTCTAAAATGTTCTACCTTTATATGTGAATGAATTTGTTGCTATTTTGAGGTATGTTATTTTCTCGTATATACTGCATGTGTACTCTTTGCTTTTGCAACTGGGGTGATGTCAAGTCCTGAGCACTTTCAGGTAAAGCATGTAAAGCATGCCATATATTTTGAGGACAGTGGCATCCATAAGCATTGTACAAAGCACACATGCATTTTACATGTTTGTTGTAAGTTAAAATGTGTTAAATTTCTCTTGTCTTTCTAGAAAAATATTGTGTTTCTTGCTTTTGTTTGAATGCCCGACAACAAAAGAGGTGCCATTGGCATTGCCCTAAGTGTCGGCACATTTTGTGTTGTGCCCCTGACCTACATAATCATGGTATGTGCAATGTAATTAGTTAAATTTTAAAGTCTTGTTTCATTAAAGTCTTGATACAGACTCATTTAGGAGGAGGGCACACTCCTGCTGGCTTGACAGTATGTATTTACTTTCTATTACACATTTGATTTAAATGTGGTTAAAATAGTAACTGAGAAATTTAATTGTATGGCAACATGGTCTTCAATTATTCTCTTTTTAATCATGCTCATTTTTATGCTCCTCAAATTTAAATATTCAGTGTAACAAATTGGAGAGAGAAGTCTGTGACATGTCAAGAATATTACCAGAAGTACACACTGCAGCCCTGCAGACACTGCAATGAAATTTACAAGAACTGCTTACCAGGTGTATACATTATGAATGAAAATGTGATCACTGCTCAGTGCTTAATGACAAAATGCAATAAGAATAGTCATTCATGTGGCTGCATCCATGAGTACTGTTAATAAGGTAGCCTAATTTGGATATTAATGTCACAATTTTCTTATGAATCCTTTAGGTCATGCTGGAAGAGGAAAACAAGGAGAAATGCAAAGCTTTTACTCGGAAAACACCCATCCAGGGTTTTGCAGTGACTAGTGTCAGCTGCTGGAGAGTGAAAATTCATTTAATCCACCAGTTCCAGTCTAAAAGCCTACTTAATCATCTAACTATTCTTTCTTTTTTCTAACTAATCTTTAACTTAACAAATTCTTTCTTTCTTTCTTTCTAACTTTGCTAATAAGCTAATAGAAGAGGTCAAGTCTGAAGAAGACCCTCATCAGTCTGTTTTCTGCTGACCAAGTTACTGCAGGTTACAGGGGTCAAACACTACGTGACTTGTGTGATTGGATTCACAGAACTGTACTTTTATGTGTATTTCTTTAATGAATAAAGTGAACATTATCTGTACTACTTTCTGAGGAGGGAATGTTTCAGTATGTTTTGGTAGTCTGTGCTCAGGCCCTCTACTACTTTGGAGGAACTGTGATTCCCTTGTGCTTTTGTGTGTGTTGAATGCTCTGTGCAGGTCTTGTGATATGCAACAACAGATCCCGAGACGCATTTCTACGACCTCCGAGGTCATCACCGGACCAAGTCTTGGACTCGGATGACAATTATCTTGATTAATGTCGACTTACCCTCCTATCTATTCATAAGTGTAGAATTGTTTAGACTTTGTTTTCTTAGCCAATCAGAAGTAGCCAACATGTATGTACTGATGTCATTCATGCCCTTAGAAATGGTATAACTGGTGTGAGATTTTGTGAACAGTAGAGTCTCTGGCCTGCAACCTCCTCGATGAAACTGCAAACTATTCTTCAGTAAATTTTTACTTATTTGATTGAACCTCATGACTCTTGGCCTTCTTTCATCATATCTGGTCCTGGGTCTTTAAGCTTTTATCCCCTAACACAAGAAACATGGTAAATCTTGTTAAACCATTGGTAGCCCATTCTTGTTAATGAATCATGGGTAAATTCGCTAACCAGGAAAAAGGTGGATATATTTCATTATTTAACAAACATGTATACTCATTCATAAGTTACATTTATACATGTACAAATTCATAATTTCAAGTGTAGCTTTTTGTTTGTTGTTTTATTATGTCTATGATCTTTGTAACTTGATTTTAATCAAATAATATAAAATAATTACTGATATTAGTATTTTATGTAAATGAGTACTAAAATTATATATAATATTATATATAATACATTTATATTAATAATAATAAAATAATATATAATTATAATGATATAATTTATTTGCCTGGCTAAAAGCGGCATACACCTCCGACTTCCGGTTATTAGCGGCAGCTGACGTCCGGTTTTATTGGCAGGTACTGGCCGTTTCTCAATATGCGTTCTTGTCTGTACTTGTGTTCTTGTGGACTTGTGAAACGTCATCACTCACTGCCCAAGTACTGTTCCAATTCAAAGTTCACATCTAGCCAAGTCCAGATCAAATCCCCGGATGTGTTCTTGATCCGCCCCGTTTACCGAGGATGCATCGAGAGGTGACTTGTGCGGACTTGAGACAGCCAGGTATCCCAGAATGCATCTCGCACCAACCAGCAAGCGTCGTTGTCGTCATGGTACAGAGCCCCTCCCCTCGATATCACGTGATCTCGCGGGATTCTCAAACTCTCCGCCAGAGGAGAAAACCCACGTAATATCAAAATACTAATGTTATTGTGTCATGAAACGTAATTTTAAGAGTGTTTCAGGCGAGAATGTGGTTGTTTAAAGCTCAAATCTGTGGTTTATTTATAAAGATAGCGCAGCTATTTGAAAAATGTATTGACATCCAGGCGTTCACCGCGGGTGTTCAACGCTCATCAACCCCGACTGGAACAGCTTTTCCTCGGCTAGTGCTTCTGACGTTTGCCGCTGGCTCTGATGTTTCTAGTCTAGTGGATAAACTTGACGTATAATTCGTCTTGTGTATAAGTCGATCTTTGGTCTCATTAAACTATTGTTTGTTCCATGGCAAAAAAAATCCTTTTTGGCTGAGGGCAAAGTGAAGTTTCATAACTTTATATATTTAGGCTATTTAACTTTAACTTTGTAGCCTATTAGAGAGCTTAATTATGTTTGAATTGTTTGCCATATTTATCATGTAGATATTATTGATCATTAAAACTGACATTTAACAAAAAGAGACATACTTTAATATATATATATATATATATATATATATATATATATATATATATATTAAAGTATGTCTCTTTTTGTTAAATGTCAGTTTTAATGATCAATAATATCTACATGATAAATATGGCAAACAATTCAAACATAATTAAGCTCTCTAATTATAAATATATATAATATATATAATATATATATATATATATATATATATATATATATATATATATATTATATATTTATTTTAACATTCTCTTCACTATATGTACAGTAAAATAAAATGACACAACCCTGTCTCTGTTTGTGAAATGTCAATAAAAATCAATGTTTCATATTTTTAAAATGAAAACAAAAAGATCATGTTCATGTTGTTATAAATATATGCAGTGAAGATAATGTACGCGTTGCCTGAACCACATGGCCATAAGGCTACTATGTTTAAGATTTTTAAATGAAAAGAGGCAGAGTCGTGTTGTTACAAAGGTAGCGCAAAGGTGCCATCTAGTGGCCATTAGCGGATGCGCTGGAAGTGATTGCGCACGAGAAATGCGCGTGATACAAACAGCTGGATTCTCCACAGCAAGACTGTTCAAGAAGTCGCGGTGCAGTGTTTGTGTTGAACATTAATAACTGTGTACGTCCTTATGAGAAAAGTGAGTTTTATTTATCCTTTACTTGTTTAGGATCGATTATATATGTGAATATCTAGAAATACTCGAGTATTTGGGTCGTAAATCCACTCGAGAGAAATGACGAGTCATGTCGTGTAGTTAGCAAAGAATGAACGTCATTGTAGAATGCTTATGCGTGTTGTTAGTAACTGATTTAAGTGTTGTGTTTGTATTATTCAAATAGATAGGCTATATATTTATACATTTACATTATTTGTTCTGTACAGATTATGTTAAGGAATGGTGACTCACAAAGTTATTAGTCACCTGGTTAAGCTGGTGTATTGCTCTGGATATAATGTTAAGCTGATAGACTTCATCAATAATGTTAGTTTATACAGTATATGTAACATTTATTACTGTTTGTTTATTTTCAGCTACACACATATACTCAAGTACATAATGTCAACCTACCATTTACATTAACATAACCTGAGAGGCAACTACAGTCAAATCCGCACCTGTAATCACTGTCTAATGTATGTCTGTGCTGCCAAAGAAAGTTGAGTAAAATGTTCAATCTGATTCCTGCCTCCTGTCCTGCGTTCTGACCGACGCTCCAGGGCGAGAACTATAGCCTCCTAAGCACCTGTGGTCCTTTCTCTAAAATTGGTGTTTTATAACATATTTCGTTTTATTGTTGACGAAAAGAGGCAGAGTTGTAGCATATTTCGTTTTATTGTTGCCTAAAATATACATAAAGAGAGAACCGGAGTCGCCAGAGCGTGTTGAGTGACGCGATCAAGAACGCACTGTTCCATTTGCAGAATAACCGGACTCGCGTCC
Source organism: Gila orcuttii (assembly GCA_026230005.1). Lineage (NCBI taxonomy): Eukaryota > Metazoa > Chordata > Actinopteri > Cypriniformes > Leuciscidae > Gila > Gila orcuttii. The sequence continues at coordinate 6,961,606 of JAPDVR010000008.1, forward strand.
TCTCGTCCTCGGGAGTTCGTTCTCCTGAGTCGAACTTGGCAAGTCCGAACTACCAAGGACGCAAGTCCGAAGTTTGCGTACTTGGTATTGAGAAACGGCCACTGTCAGCTGCCAGTGGCAGCTACTTCCTGCTGCCAGCTGCCGATTTTTTCGCTGAACCCCCTCTCGATTTGTGAAAGTGTACATAAGATTGCAAGCTTAAATTAAATTTGCATGTGCAAGAGAAGATTTGTAAAGGTATAAATCGCCCTTCAAGTGTAAGAAAAAAATATTTGCAGCATTTAACTCTTATTCGTAAGTGTAATTCATGTATTTTGAAGCTGCAGCTTCATGCTAACGCAAAATAAATAGGATCTGTATTCTTCAGACTTTCATTTTTCCGCACTTACACTTTTGGCACGGATTTTGCTCACAAATGCGGCCAAAAGCATTGCAAGCCTGTGAACAGCAATTTGCAACCGAAAACAACAGAGGCAGGAACTGCAAAACAGATTAATTGCGTAAAATAAAACTTTGTGTAAAAAAAGAAACTGTTGCAAATGTCTACATGACTTGTTGTGTGCATGAGGCAAAAAGTTTCAGAAATAACCGGATTTGTACAGTTGCGTCTTTCTTTTTCCTGCGCTTTCTAGTTCCCTTTCGAGAGGTCTCTCCTATTGCGTAAGTAGTTTACGCTATGGGAAAACTCCTTTTCTCGAGAATATTGAAGTCTTTATGTAAAACGCATTGCAGCTGCACAGCTGACAGCAATGAACGAAGGAGCTCGGTCATTGGCTGTGCTGCGGCAACTTGCTCGAACCAATGACGGGGCGACTCTGAATGCGCGACCAATGAACGCGCTTCGCGCCCGCGCGCGTCAGAGCCCGCCAAGATGGGCGTGGCCAAGCTATATATTGGGCGCCCCGTCATGAGAGTTCTTTAGATTTAATCTCCTTCAGCGAACACCTTCTTCGCTGGATCCTCCGGATTATTGAAAGCCTTCGCCGCCGTGGAAAAGCATACCAGCGGGATTGCTACGAGGACGTCGGCACCTTCAGCCGCCTTCGAACACCATCCTACTGAGCCATCCGGCGCGCCACACACGCAAGTATTTTACATCTGTTCGCCCCGCGACATTTGTAAAAGAGCAAATTTTCTGAGGCGTTGTTTCAAATGCCTTCCTGCGCGTCGTGCAGAGACCTTCTCCCGGACGGGGATCGTCACATCATCTGCGCTCGCTGCCTGGGCCGGAACCACGCAGAAGCTGCTCTGACCAAGGGCGGATGCCCGGAATGTGACGACCTGGGTCTCTCCACACTGCGGGCTCGCTTCGCCGCTTTCGCCGCGAGCGAGCCCATCGCCGCCACCCCTCTGTTTGAGCCGCGCTTTAAAAAAAGAAAAAAAAAAACGCCGCTCACAGAGGCTTCCTGAACCTGAGCTCAGTGACGTCACGCCGAGCCAGTCTCCGCGTGCTTCACCGCCGCTCTTGCCTTCCCCACCGCCGGTTCAGTTCACTCAGCCGGACCAACACCCCTCTAGCAGAGCGGTGGGCCTTGTGACTTTCGGCGCGTCCGAGGACGACGGGGGAGTGGATGACAGCCTGTCCATCGATGCTGCATCTGACGACTGGCCGGGCTCCACTTTCGACCCCGCCCCGTCGACGCTAGCTAGCACGAGTGCGGGCTGCACCATGGATACGGAGATTATCCGCATCCTCTCGAAGGCCGTGGAGGACCTCGGGCTTGATTGGTGTTCTCCGCCAAGTCATGGAAAGCCCCCCACTCTGCGAGCCTAAAGCCTTCTTTTTCTTCTTCGCTCTCCTCAGTGGACGGCGAGAAGGAAAGAGGCTACGAGGGAACGCCGCCCCTCGAGGAGGTCGTGGCCAATCATCTCTGCCCGCCCTCCACCACCGGATGGAAAGCCAAAGCTTCCCACCCCTCGAAACCCTGCCGCACTACCTCTGCTCTCGCCGGTCGCGCCTACGCCGCCGCCGGCCAAGCTGCATCAGCGCTTCACTCAATGGCAGTACTTCAAGTGTTCCAAGCCAAGCTTCTCCGCTCTATGGACGAGTCTGGCCCCGAACCCGAAGCCTTCAGGGACCTACGCAGCGCAACTGATATAGCTCTGCGAGCCACGAAGGCCACCGCCCAGTTTATTGGCCGTGCTATGGCTAATTTGACTGTTCTCGAGCACCATCTGTGGCTGACTGTGACTGAGATGAAGGACGCGGATAAGGCGCCATTTCTCGACGCGCCTATCTCCACCAGCGGGCTGTTTGGACCGGCGGTTAAAGGTTTCGCCGAACGCTTCACTGAGGCCCAGAACGCTTCACAAGCTATGCGTCATTTCCTGCCAAAGCGCTCCAGCTCATCGCAGAGCAGACAGAGACCGCCACAGCCGCAGTGGGCTAGAACAGCTCCCACCGCCTCTCAGCCCGCGCCTCAGGCTGACGCTCGACGCCGCTCGCACTCTCAAAAGCCGTCCTAGCCACAGAAATGAGAAGATAGAGTGCGTGTCTCGCAAAAGCCGGACCACTCTCTCTGCAAAAGCTCAAACATTACCCAGTCCCCTTACAGGCGGCTGGATATGTCCATACAGCAGTCAATGGGCCAGTCACAGAGCTCGCTCATCTGCAAACAAACACCGTTTTTACGGCGACGCACAAAAAAAAAAAAAAAGTCTTTTTCTGCCTGCGTCACTAAGGGTTAACATGTCCACAAAGTGTGCATTCCCAGATACTGTCAAAACAGTGCCAAATTCATTCCCAGCTCAGGCTGCGCTTCCCATGAATGTAGATCACGTGCCTACGGTCATGTACGCACCACTACACACAAGCACTGTTCACACAGTTATAAATTCATCCCCAGTAAAAGCGGGAAACATTATAAAGGTGACGCGTGTGCCTAACACTGTTTATGCACCCCCACTTATAAACACTGTCCTTACAGTGTCAAACACAACCTCCGCTCAGGCTGCGAGTTTTACAAACACAGCGCGCGCTGTTGTAATCACACACGCGCCCATTCACTCAGCTGCTCAGCGCGTGCCCGCGCCTCTGAGAGCTACGAGCTCAGGCGATTCGCTGGCCAGGTCCCTACGTCACAGCGGCCCGCCCCTAGCCTGTATTCAGCCCATATCTGTACACGCAGCGGCATGGGAAAACATTCCAGATATGCCGAAATGGGTATTGAATATAGTAAAGCACGGATACTCGCTCCAGTTCGCTCGCAGACCACCACGTTTTACGACTGTGGTCGAGACAAAAGTGAGAAAGGAGTGTTCACATGTTCTACGCACCGAGGTGCGCAAACTAATAGAAAAGGGCGCTGTGGAAACTGTTTTCCCCCTCTCTGAGCGGGACAGGTTTTTACAGCCGCTATTTTCTCGTCCCGAAAAAGGATGGCGGTCTCCGCCCCATCCTAGATCTCAGACACCTGAACAGAGCACTAATGCAGTGTTTCCCCTAGGATTTTTTTTCAGGGGGGGGGGGGACTGCTAGTGTTGCGGAGCGGGCGTGTTACGGATACGTGGTGTATTTGTTTTTTATTATTAATTGAAATCATGTACTATGAATCATTAAACTTATACAACATTTTTTTTTTATATATATATATGGAAAAAAAATTCACACTAATTCTGTGTTGTGTTTTTTCTGGTAATAAAATGAAGACATAAAACACAAATTTTAGCATTTATCATCAATTTTAATCATATGAAATTAAATAAACTTTTTGTCAAATAACTGGCTGCACAATGAGCTTTAGCCTAACTGTTCAAATTAAAACATGGATTATTCCTTAAAAATTTCAGTTTTGATGATAATTTATTTGGATTAGTGTTAGTGTATTATTACATTGGGATATATCTAAATTCTAATGTACAACAGTAATATATTTCTGTCAAGTTAAACTGAACTTTTATTTTGACGGGTTGCCGTGAAGACCTTTTGAGGTTCTGTGTGTTTGTCATGATGATAGTTTTTCTCAAATGAAGCGGTGAAATGATCACGAAGTGACTTTCAGAGTGGATCTAGAGCCTGGAGAGGAAGTTCATGCATTTGTGTCTTCATATAGGCCAAATAACAGCGCAAGCGTCACACGTGCTTCAGTGTGTGTGTGGTAAATTAAACTGCGCGTCGGGGCACCATTCATTCACACAGAACATGCAGGATTCGTATTCAAATAGTCTGTGTGTTTTAATATTCACACACACTAGTCTACATCGCGATTTGATTTCAAGTGTACTGAACTGCTTTCTATTTTTTCCTCAAATTTACAAATTCCGTGAAATTCCGCGTTTTACACTAAATTCCTTTTTTATGACTGTATTTCGTCAGCATTTTAGGGGGGGCGGGGGGTCGTTTTGCGGGGGCGGGCCGCCCCCCCCCAAAACAATGGTAGGGGAAACACTGTAATGATTCGCTCGTTCAGAATGTTAACAACCAAGCATATCCTCGCGCAAGTATGCCCAGGAGATTGGTTTCTCTCAGTGGATCTGAAAGATGCTTACTTTCACATTCCAATAACGCCTCATCACAGGCCGTTTCTGAGATTCGCTTTCGAGGGACAGTCATACCAGTACACAGTACTTCCGTTCGGCCTGTCCCTGGCTCCCCGTACATTCACGAAATGTATGGATGCAGCACTTTCCCCCCTAAGACGAAGGGGAGTGCGAATACTGAATCATCTCGACGATTGGCTGGTTCTAGCACAATCAGAGAGTCAGTTAATAACACAGAGATCTTGGATTATCATCCATTTAGAATGCCTGGGTCTAAGAATCAATTTTGCAAAAAGCATACTATCTCCCAGCCAGAGGATTTCTTTCCTGGGAATAGTTCTAGACTCGATGCAAATGACAGCGCGTCTCTCATCAGAGCGCGCGCTTACCATCCGGCGCCGTACAACATCATTCAGGGCGGGCGCGCGTGCCCCCGTCAAACGGTTTCAGAGGATGCTCGGTCTCATGGCCTCAGCATCGGCCGTACTCCAGCTAGGATTGTTGCATATGCGCCCTCTCCAACGCTGGCTCAAAGAGCCGCGTCCCTACTCACGCGTGGCGTTCGGGCCACTTTTTAATCAGAGCGAACCACGGCTGTATAAAAGCCCTGATGCACTGGAAAGCCGCCGACTGGTACCAGTCAGGCGTGAGTCTGGGTGTGAACACAAGGAGAAAGATGATAATGACAGATGCCTCCAAAATAGGTTGGCGGGCCCTTTACGAGGGCAGAAAACCTTTGGCAAAGCGGAGATCGACCTCTTCGCCTCCAAGGAGAACGCGCACTGCTCTTTTTTCTTCACGAAAAGCACGGACGCGCTCACCCAGAGCTGGCCGAGCCGCCCCTTATATGCCTTTCCCCCGATCGCGATGCTGCCACAGGTCATCAGTCGGGTCAGAGAGGAGAAAACGCAGTGCTGCTGATAGCCCCACTCTGGAAGAACCAAACATGGTTTCCAGATCTGATGCAAATGCAATCTGCACCACGGCCGATTCCACTGAGGCCAGACCTCCTCAGTCAGGCCAGCGGGATGATATTTCATCCCCGCCCCAATCTGTGGGCCCTTCATGCATGGCCCCTCAACGGGTTCCCAGGAACCTCGCGAACGGAGCACTAAAAACCATCGCTGAGGCGCGGGCGCCCTCCACGAGACGCTTATATGCCCAGAAATGTAAGTGTTCAGTGACTGGTGTAATGCCAAGGGCCTGAACCCTGAGACATGCGAGATTACGAATGTACTCGTTTTTCTACAAGGGCTTCTGGAGGCGGGCCGCACCCCCTCCACGCTCAAAGTATATGTGGCGACCATCACAGCGTCACACGACCCTGTAATGGAACGTCCATTGGGAAGAAACGACCTAATTATTCGTTTCCTAAAGGGCGCTAGGAGGATGAACCCTTCACGCCCCCCCTCAGTGCCGATCTGGGACCTAGCTACTGTCCTAGACGCTCTTAAAGGGCCCCCGTTCGAACCACTCCGAACCGTGCACCTTAAACAGCTCTCGCTCAAGACTGCGCTCTTGCTGGCACTCGCCTCGGCCAAGAGAGTGGGCGACCTGCACGCGCTTTCGACAAGCGCTGCCTGCCTAGAATTCAGTCCTAACGACTGCAGGGTCGTCCTTAGGCCGAAACAGGGGTATATTCCTAAAGTGCTCACCACTCCCTTCAGAGCACAGGTTATCTCCCTAACTGCGCTTTCGTCTCCAGCAGACGAACACGACGCTAATCTACTCTGCCTCGTTAGGGCTCTCAGAGTGTATTTGGAGCGTTCTGCCCTATTCAGACAGACAGAACAACTGTTTGTATGCTTTGGCGACCGTACGAAAGGTTCCGCCGTTTCAAAGCAGAGAATCTCTCACTTGATAGTTGAAGCTATAGCGCTGGCTTACGAAGCTAAGGGACTTCAATGCCCCTGGGGAGTCAAAGCACACTCCACCAGGAGTGTGGCTTCTTCCTGGGCACGGTCGAGCGGGATACCGATCGAGGATATTTGTGCGGCGGCAGGCTGGGCCTCACCGTCCACATTTATCAGGTTCTACAACCTACAGGTCCCGACATTGCATTCCAATGTGCTATCAGCATGATGCTAGTTGAACTGCGAGTTCGCATCTAGATTATGTATGTGCTTGTGTCACACTGAGCGCCTTCTAGCCGCTCTGTATTTTTTCCCATATATAAAGCTCGCCTCTGCCGGCTAGTTGGATGATAACTTTGCTTTTTAGCTCAGGCACCTGCCTCTGGCTATCATAAGGCGAAGTTCAGCACGCACGGCGTTTTGCATGGTGTTCCCATAGCGTAAGCTACTTACGCAATAGGAGAGACCTCTCGAAAGGGAACGACTCGGTTACTAACGTAACCTCGGTTCCCTGAGAGGAGGGAACGAGTATTGCGTAAGCTGCCGTGCTTGTGCTTGGTTAGTTCGCTTCAGTCGTTTTAACCTAAAGAACTCTCATGACGGGGCGCCCAATATATAGCTTGGCCACGCCCATCTTGGCGGGCTCTGATGCGCGCGGGCGCGAAGCGCGTTCATTGGTCGCGCATTCAGAGTCGCCCCGTCATTGGTTCGAGCAAGTTGCCGCAGCACAGCCAATGACCGAGCTCCTTCGTTCATTGCTGTCAGCTGTGCAGCTGCAATGCGTTTTACATAAAGACTTCAATATTCTCGAGAAAAGGAGTTTTCCCATAGCGTAAGCTACTTACGCAATACTCGTTCCCTCCTCTCAGGGAACCGAGGTTACGTTAGTAACCGAGTCGTTTTGGCAGATTCTCTCACTCACTGAGTTTTGCAAGCGCGAAGAGGAGGGCGGGTCTACCTTCATCATGTAGCCAATCAGATGAGCTTCTCGCTGACTCTCGTTTTACTCTGATCTGATTGGTTCAATAAACACGCCAATCACCAGAACACATCTTTATCTTCATTTGGCTCAGAAATGTTCTCATTGCCGAAATTGTACTTTTAATGCACACATACATGTTAAATAAATAAATAAATGAACAAAGTAATAAATAAATACATCATGCCCCTCTGGGGTTCTTCGTCAACCAGTCACACATAGGACCTTCACGGTCATAAGTGACCGGACTCCTAAAATCAAAATGTTTATTTTTCCAGTAAAATCAATTAAATGTATTTTTGTTCAATAATATTTTTCTTTTTTTCTTTGGTGTTTTGAGAGAATTCTATGATAATAATTAATATTTATGCAATAATTATGATAAATTTTTTCCCATTGAATATAATAGAAAATGTATATATATATATATATTTTTTTTTTTTTATTATTTGTTTTTAAATTAATGCTGTATTTCAGGTTAAAGTAGAGACTAGGCCTATAGAAAAAAAATGTTGGATGTTGCAGATTGGAGCCCTCTGTTGGAAGTAGTGAGCATAATTATCATGCAATATTTTGTAACCACTAGATGGATTTACAGCTCTCTGTAGAAAGGCTTGTGAATTCTAGTTGTTTTGAAAAGATTTGCCTATTTTTTCAGGTTGTGGATTTTAATATATAATAAGAGATTCTCAAAGACTATTTTTGTCAAGTTTTTTTTAGAATTTTATGATAATAATTCATATTTATGCAATAATTATGATCCATTTTCCCCCATTGAATATAATAGAAAATGTGTGTGTGTGTGTGTGTATATATATATATATATATATATATATTTTTTTTTTTAATTAATGCTGTATTTCAGGTTAAATTAGAGACTAGGCCAATATAAATATTTTTTGAAATCAGATTGGAGCCATCTGTTGGAAGTAGTGAGCATAATTATCATGCAATATCATATTGTAACCACTAGATGGATTTACAGCTCTCTGTAGAAAGGCTTGTGAATTCTAGTTGTTTTGCACATATTTGCCTATTTTTTTCAGGTTGTGGATTTTAATATATAATAAGAGATTCTCAAAGACTATTTTTGTCAAGTTTTTTGTTTGTTTGGTTGGTTTAAAATTATTTTTTGTACAATTCAATGAACAGTAACTCTTATTCAAAATTGGCAACAGCAATTATAAACAAAAAAACTAAAATAACAGCAAAAGTATAATAATTATCAAACAGTAAATGGAAAATAGGATGATATTTAAAACACTTTTTTATTTCTCTATTTTTTTTTTGACAATTATACTTTAGCTGTTATTTTAGTTTTTTGTTCATAATTGCTGTTGCCTTTTGAATAAGAGTTACTGTTCATTGAATATGTAAATAATATACACATATGTAAATATAGTTAGGATGATATTTAAAACACTTTTTTTTATTTATCTAACTATATTTACATATTATTTACATACTAACTGTATTTGTAACTAACTGTAACTGTATTTTACTTCACATATTCTCACATTCCTCTGTTACAGTTTCACCAGTCTCATATTTCCCTGTGTGTGTGTGTGTGTGTGTGTGTGCGTGTGTGTGTGTGTGTGTGTGTGTGTGTGTCTATTTTGCAACCTTGATGGCTTACAGTCTCATGCTTTCATTGCTGTGTGCTTTTTTTCCTTACATTGATGAATAATTGCTTTTATTTCACACATTTCCCAAAATTAGCTTTTGCAATGACACATGTTAATTTGTGTGTGCGTGTGTTTTTGTGTGTATAAGTATGTGTGTGTGAGAGTGTATGTGTCTGTTTTGCACTCTTGATGTTTTAGAGATTCACCCCTTCACTGTTGTGTGCTTTTTTTCTGCATCGTGGCTGATTTGTAGATTGTACGCACAAAAAAACTCTGAATTTTCATATTTTTGCCATTTTCCCATTCATTTCCTATAGGCGGTCATTTATGACCGAAGGTCCCGAGTGTGACTATTTTTTTTACAACCACTTAGACTTTTCAAATCATGTCCCCAATTTTTTTGTGTGTTCATATACCAAGTACCATAAAAGTCACCAAGTTTCGTACCATTTCGATGAAGCTACGATTTTTAATATTTTTTTATTTAAAAAATTCCGGTCATAAATGACCGAAGAACCCCAGAGGGTTTTTAATAGGCTGTGCACCATTAGGCTGACTATATGAGCCAAAACGGAATTTCGAGCTGGTGTGTTAAGGAAATTTCTGTGTATTCAGTTCATGTATCCTGCTCATCATCCTCCTCCTCCTCATAAGGCCATATCAGTTTGTAATAATGATGCTTAATGTGGGCCTAGTATCTGCACTACTGCATGCATAATTTCACCTGTCTACTGATCAGGGGAATTCCAGAATTATTATTATTATTTTACTAAAATGAGTTACAATAATATTTTTTCCCTTTAAAGGTGCCATATGTTAAAATTGAGGTAAAAATATCCAAAAAATGAGCTACACGTATCAGAAGAATGAGAAGAAATAAGTGCAATGATGTCATTAAAAAAATGACAAGTTATAGTGCTGCCGAGATATAACGTTAAACCTGAATTAGCATGCTAAATTACTAGCCCCGGCCCGGCCGGTGTCTAATACCAGTTTCGGCCATGGGAGGCGATATGCGGGCAACATACATAACCACCAGCCAAACTGTAGACGTGAGAGTGCGCGCGCGGCCGAGCTCTCTCTCTCTCTCTCTCTCTCTCTCTCTCTCTCTCTCTCTGCTCGTAATGCGCCCTGTCAAGCGCAGCGGCAGCAGTCATTCTATTCTACATCCCTCACCGATCAAAATAGGCTTTGGCGGGACAAAGCGGACTATTTGACGGTTTTAGAAGATTAACAACCTGAAACTAAAAAACAGACTAGAGTAGGCCAACTTTCTGGAGGTATACTGCCCCCATTTGGTATGGAATATGTGGAGTATGAATTGATTTTTTGACATAAGGCACCTTTAACATAAGAGCACCTCTAAATTATGCACCATTTATCACCTGCAATGCCATCGTGTAACCACTAGATGGCTGTATAGCCCTATATATAAACATATCTATGCTGTGTATTCCCTGGTTGCTGGGTTTTTATTCAGACATAATTAGTTACTTTTTGTCAAAGTTGAGTTCATGTTGATTTAGTATCAGTTTTTCATTACAGTCAAATCTGGACATAGAGAAAGCATTTTGTTAGTCATACTATCTACATATACAGGTCCTTCTCAAAAAATTTGCATATTGTGATAAAGTTCATTATTTTCCATAATGTAATGATAAAAATTTAACTTTCATATATTTTAGATTCATTGCACACCAACTGAAATATTTCAGGTCTTTTATTGTTTTAATACTGATGATTTTGGCATACAGCTCATGAAAACCCCAAATTCCTATCTCAAAAAAATAGCATATTTCATCCAACCAATAAAATAAGTGTTTTTAATACAAAAAAGTCAACCTTCAAATAATTATGTTCAGTTATGCACTCAATACTTGGTATCGGGAATCCTTTTGCAGAAACGACTGCTTCGATAGCGGCCTTAAGCTCATCCAGAGTGTTGGGTCTTGCGTCTCTCAACTTTCTCTTCACAATATCCCACAGATTCTCTATGGGGTTCAGGTCAGGAGAGTTGGCAGGCCAATTGAGCACAGTAATACCATGGTCAGTAAACCATTTACCAGTGGTTTTGGCACTGTGAGCAGGTGCCAGGTCGTGCTGAAAAATGAAATCTTCATCTCCATAAAGCTTTTCAGCAGATGGAAGCATGAAGTGCTCCAAAATCTCCTGATAGCTAGCTGCATTGACCCTGCCCTTGATAAAACACAGTGGACCAACACCAGCAGCTGACATGACCACCCACCAGTCTTCCTCCAGACTCTGGCTTCTTGATTTCCGAATGACATGCAAAATTTGCTTTCAAATGAGCAAACAGTCCAGTGCTGCTTCTCTGTAGCCCAGGTCAGGCGCTTCTCCCACTGTTTCTGGTTCAAAAGTGGCTTGACCTGGGGAATGCGGCACCTGTAGCCCATTTCCTGCACACGCCTGTGCACGGTGGCTCTGGATGTTTCTACTCCAGACTCAGTCCACTGCTTCCGCAGGTCCCCCAAGGTCTGGAATCGGTCCTTCTCCACAATCTTCCTCAGGGTCCGGTCACCTCTTCTCGTTGTGCAGCGTTTTTTGCCACACTTTTTCCTTCCCACAGACTTCCCACTGAGGTGCCTTGATACAGCACTCTGGGAACAGCCTATTTGTTCAGAAATTTCTTTCTGTCTTACCCTCTTGCTTGAGGGTGTCAATGATGGCCTTCTGGACAGCAGTCAGGTCGGCAGTCTTACCCATGATTGCGGTTTTGAGTAATGAAACATGCTGGGAGTTTTTAAAAGCCTCAGGAATCTTTTGCAGGTGTTTAGAGTTAATTAGTTGATTCAGATGATTAGGTTAATAGCTCGTTTAGAGAACCTTTTCATGATATGCAAATTTTTTGAGATATGAATTTTGGGTTTTCATGAGCTGTATGCCAAAATCATCAGTATTAAAACAATAAAAGACCTGAAATATTTCAGTTGGTGTGCAATGAATCTAAAATATATGAAAGTTTAATTTTTATCATTACATTATGGAAAATAATGAACTTTATCACAAAATGCTAATTTTTTGAGAAGGACCTGTAATAGCTTGATCAGTCACACGGAAGTAATCAGAATCAATATTGACAGTGCAAGACAATATTTCAAAATATATAATTGAGTGTTAAATACCATGAACAGAGACATGATGTGAAAAACACTGCATCAGAATGGTATTATTACATAAAGAATGGGTATTAAATGTTTTGATTGTAAAGTTTAACATCAGCTCAGTGGTGTAACAGATTATATAATATATAAAATTTAAATCCAATAATATTAACACCAGCTCGAAATTCAATATGAATGTCAGTCAGCCTGGTGCACAGCTTATTAAGAAATCATGATTTATTTATTTATTAATTTGTTCATTTTTTACTTAGTTAACATGTATGTGTGCATTAAAAATACCATTTCGGCAATGAGAACATTTCTATGGAAGCCCGTTTCCGCCATAGTTGAGTAAAAAAAAGATTATCTAAGTCATAATAATGAGAAAGTTTCTCATAATAATGACTTAACATCTCATAATTATGAGAAACTTTCTCGTAATAATGACTTAACATCTCATAATAATGAGAAACTTTCTCATAATAATGACTTAACATCTCATAATAATGAGAAACTTTCGCATAATTATGACTTAACATCTCGTAATAATGAGAAACTTTCTCGTAATAATGACTTAGCATCTCGTAAAAATGAGAAACTTTCTCGTAATAATGACTTAGCATCTCGTAATATTGAGAAACTTTCTCATAATAATGACTTAGCATCTCGTAATAATGAGAAACTTTCTCGTAATAATGACTTAACATCTCGTAATAATGAGAAACTTTCTCGTAATAATGACTTAACATCTCGTAATAATGAGAAACTTTCTCGTAATAATGACTTAGCATCTCGTAATAATGAGAAACTTTCTCGTAATAATGACTTAGCATCTCGTAATAATGAGAAACTTTCTCGTAATAATGACTTATTTTCTCACACTTCTACGCATGCGCAAAGCCGTGGAGCAGAAGGGAGTGCCACGCTAGCGACATCCGCTGGTCAAAGCGTGTAAATGCATCACAGCAAATATGGCACGCTCTGCAGTGAATAACATGAATGATAAATTATCAGTATATAAGACGGGCTTCCATACTAGATAGTCTTTTATACATTTGTAATATTCATCTGTATTTTTGTGTATGAACAAGCAGCAACACAGAAGGGTCCAGTGTTCTAAAAACGCGACGCTCAATTGAAAAGAGGTTCAGCTTTTAAAAACACGTCTCAAGACCTTGCGTTTTCCCCCATTCCACTGCCCACAGCCCACTTATGTGTAAATGTCCCAAAGTCATAAACATCTTAATTGATATCGTATTGATATCTTCAGATGAACCTGCACATCAAATATCCTAGACGCAGCCGCAAAATACGTGATTAACAAATATACCCATATATTTTATGAAGATGTTACACTTAAACTTAACGAAAACATGTAATAATCCAATTTTAATCTGATAGTTTTGTAAGTTCACGTAACACCATCGGTGTGCACAAGCAGGCGTCCTTCGTTACCATGGTAACCGTCCTGATTCTGCTTTCCACTTTCCCACTTTTTCGTGGGTATGGAAAAGTATGGAAGATACTGATTTTTATGATGTTATTTTATGATACTACAGATTGCACTTCTTAGTTCACACTGACTTTAATGAAAACAACTGGTTTGCAGAGTGTGCCATATTTGCTGTGATGCATTTACACGCTTTGACCAGCGGATGTCGCTAGCGTGGCACTCCGTTCTGCTCCACTGCTTTGCGCATGCGTAGAAGTGCGAGAAAATAAGTCATTATTACGAGAAAGTTTCTCATTATTATGAGATGTTAAGTCATTATTACGAGAAAGTTTCTCATTATTACGAGATGTTAAGTCATTATAACGAGAAAGTTTCTCATTATTATGAGATGTTAAGTCATTATTACGAGAAAGTTTCTCATTATTACGAGATGCTAAGTCATTATTACGAGAAAGTTTCTCATTATTATGAGATGTTAAGTCATTATTATGAGAAAATTTCTCATTATTATGAGATACTTAAGTCATTATTACGAGAATGTTTCTCATAATTATGACTTATTATCTCATTATTATGAGAAACGTTCTCAATATAATGAGATACTAAGTCATAATTATGAGAAACTTTCTCATTATTATGACTTAGATAATCTTTTTTTTTTCTCAACTTTGGCGGAAACGGGCTTCCATACATTTCTGAGCCAAGTGAAGATAAAGATGTGTTCTGGTGATTGGCGTGTTTATTGAACCAATCAGATCAGAGTAAAACGAGAGTCAGCGAGAAGCTCATCTGATTGGCTACATGATGAAGGTAGACCCGCCCTCCTCTTCGCGCTTGCAAAACTCAGTGAGTGAGAGAATCTGCCAAAACTAGAAGCGCAGGAAAAAGAAAGACGCAGCTGTACAAATCCGGTTATTTCTGAAACTTTTTGCCTCATGCACACAACAAGTCATGTAGACATTTGCAACAGTTTATTTTTTACACAAAGTTTGATTTTACGCAATTAATCTGTTTTGCAGTTCCTGCCTCTGTTGTTTTCGGTTGCAAATTGCTGTTCACAGGCTTGCAGTGCTTTTGGCCGCATTTGTGAGCAAAATCCGTGCCAAAAGTGTAAGCGCGGAAAAATGAAAGTCTGAAGAATACAGATCCTATTTATTTTGCGTTAGCATGAAGCTGCAGCTTCAAAATACATGAATTACACTTACGAATAACAGTTAAATGCTGCAAATATTTTTTTCTTACACTTGAAGGGCGATTTACACCTTTACAAATCTTCTCTTGCACATGCAAATTTAATTTACGCTTGCAATCTTATGTAGGCTACACTTTCACAAATCTTACCCTGCGCATGCGATTCCTTATGTCATCATTTTACCTTCATGGTCCACCGAATCAGCGTTTGATTGACAGGGACCAAATTTGCCAAGATGAATAACAACTGTGTAAGACATGTAAAGACAGTTATGTCAAAAGGTTCTGGGCAGTGCTCGAAGTGGGGCGGTACTCACCGGTACGCAGTACCGGCACTTCTACATTTTATTCTTAAGCGTACCTGCACTTTTTCTTGCGTACCGCTACTAGCATGTAGCCGGTACTCGACCACTGACAGAAAAAGCGCCAGTGTCATGCCCGTTGATATACTTCGTTTGCAGTGCGTATTTGTTCCGCACCCATGTTAACAGGTTCGAGCTTTCACACTGCACGCGCATGCGGTCCGTCAATGCGCTCCTGGTGCTGTGCGTATAGGCCTACAGCAGTGCAGTGATCGTTCCGAGTCTATTTTTGCTGTGCTGCACGCGCTGAATTAAAGTGACAGCTCATGGTTCGTGGTCAAAACACAGATTGACATGAAAATATAATAATCTCACCATAAATGCATTTAATTAAAATGTAGTAATCTAAATGTATTTTCGGACTTGCAGACTTGAAGGAGTTCCGTTTTCGCACGCATGTGCACACACGCACGACTTGTTTTAATACATTTATGTTGTTAATAAATAACAATAAGTTTTGTTATAATATTTGTTTTTCACTGTAGAAATCTCAAATGTCATGAGTTGCCAATGCAAGAGAGTACCGGCACCATTCTTTTCCCACTTCAAGCACTGGTTCTGGGGATCAATGATGTGCTATGTAGGATATTTTGTTAATATTAAGTCATTGAAGAAAAAAGATATTGTCTGTTTTATAAAATTTTTAACCTCATAGAGGAGCATGGGTCAGAAACCTAACATTTTGAAGCAGCGTTTATGGAAAGACCAGATGTGGTGGTATTGGACCCCACATTGGTCTAAAACGGGGGACTGAAGGGGGTGGATTGGAATCCACTGCAGCTTCAATGTATTTGTAATGAGTTATTATAATCAAGGTATTAATCAATATTTTTCCTTCTAAATCAAATCAAATGAGTGGAATGACTTTGGAGATTTTACTGTGTTATAGAAGTTACCAGTGTGATTACTGAAATATTCTACCCTTACCTTACGGAAAGAAAAAGGAAAGAAACAACAAAATAGTTATTTTTAACTAGTCTATTGCCTCATAGACAGTAAAATATTGCCTGTGAGGTTCTCCTCCTATATCTATACGGTAATTTCCCTATTGTGCGACAGAAAGTCGCGTGGTTATGACGCAATCGTTAGCCTATTTTTACAAAAACGGCTTCTATGGGGCCATAATGTAAGATACAAAGTAATGGAGCCTTTTATACATTGTCGTGTTTCTTTGGAAATAAATAATGGACAAATGAAGTCTTTGGACGCCTCAGATGTAAAGTTATTCGCTGTCAAAGTGACGCCAAAATGAATGGGAGTCAATGGAATGCTAACAGCAGGTGAAGTTCTGCTACAATGACGGCCCCCGGGAGGCTTCAGTTTCCGGCTGATGGATTACCCCCTTGACTTATACATATCTATGCACTAACAAACAGTCCAATCAATAACTGATCAAAGTTCAGGGCTGAGCGAAACAGAGAAATCTAAAATAACCTATATAGAAAAGAGCAGGCAAATAATAAAAAGAACCAGGAGATGGGAGATGGTAATGAACCAGTGGGAAGTGGTAGACAACCACCAGGGCACTCCAGCTGGTGATCATGTTACCCTATATGTAATTAAACAGGTTAATCCCAGATATTAACATACACTGGGCAAAAGTATTGGGACATCTGACTATTACACCAACAGGGACTGTAATGACATCACATTCTAAATACATAGACATTAATATGGAGTTTTTCCCACCTTTGCAGCTATAGCAGTTTCCACTCTTCTGGTAAGGCTTTCCACAAGATGTTGGAGTGTTTCTAAGAGTTTTTTTCCCTACAAAGTTGGAGACAGTGTCCAAAATGTCTTGATGAAGCATTAAAGGGACATTGTGTAGGAATTTCTCCCATCTAGCGGTGAAATTGTATTTTGCATTCAAACGAATTGTGCTCTCCAGCGACTCGCTTTTTCCAATGCGTGTTACATCTACTGTAGCTGTTATGTACCAAAAAGCTATGACAGGATGTGTTCTAATAGCACTTCGTCGAGTTTTCCTTCGGGTGAACAGGTTTGTTATTTCACAACGAACAAACGAATGTTACAGTATGAATAATAACAGTGCAATGCAGCCTTTTAAACTTGCCGGGGCCGTGACAAGCGCCTCTCACTGCTCTGCTCCTCCGTTTCTGCTGCTTTCAGTCACGTGACGCTGGCTCTGAACGAAAACGCGTTGTGGAAATGCGTTGGCCTAGTACTTTTTGACCCTCTCTGCTATAATAGTTTTTCAAGATGGCGGAACTACATGGAAGCCTCCGTGGACCTACCCGTCATATGTATATAAAGATAATAAATTATTCGTTTATGAGGATAAGACATATTTATGAATAAAAATATTGATTTTAGATAATAAAATACCTAAAAAACTACACATAGTCCCTTTAAGGCTTCCCTTCACTGGTTTTTCACCAATCTTTGTAAATGCAGTCTGCATGGTGCTTGATTTTATACACCTGTGGCAATGGGTCTGAAAAAAACACCTAAATTCAATAATTAAGAGGTTTGTCCCAATACTTTTGACCTTAATGTGTATTTTGTTTAAGAGAAAGCAGCAGTCAAGAAAAGCAGCAAACAAATTCAAACTACATAAAAACACTCAATGAAGAGTGTGATTGCATTAACCTATATTAAAGTGCATGAGGGAAGCAGAGAAGCACAAGTTCATTACATCTGCAGTAACCGACTGAAGTTCATTCACAATAGTAAGAGTATCTGTACACTTCCACAAGAGTTAAATCAAGTTCGCGAGTCCAGTCAATCACAAAAGTCTTTTTATGCTTTAACAGTCATGAGCAGATGAAGGTGTTTGGTGTCCTACTGTACGGTAGGTGATGGTGGTCCAGGTATCTCCTGTCATCTTCTGCATCAGAGTCTGAAAAGAAATCAAACAAACCATTACAGATCATCACAGAATGTGAATGTGTTAATACAGTATTGGGTGACATAGTAACACTAGGGAACTAAGAACTGAATTCAATGAAAACAAATACATTCAACGACTGACAAGAACAAAGGAAACACAAGGGCTAGTATACACAAGGAGTAATAAGCTAACAAGACACATCTGGGACAATCAAAATAATCAACAGGGAATAGGCCTATTACAAAGGACTACCAAACTGGCACTCGGAACAGGAAGTAACACAAAAAGTCCTAACAAGACATAAAAGATATTACATTTATTATCTGTGACGTCTGCAGGAATAGATATGAAGTCATATCTCACCTCAACATCATCGTAGTCTGTATCATCGCTCTGTTTGACACCTGAGAGGTCAGAATATGGAAGTTTACTGCACAGATTACAGGTTTGTGTGGAAACATGTTTCTTCGCATTTGATTGCTGTCAAATGTTTGATTTCTCTCATCTATCAGACTGACAGCCTACAAGTTTAATATTGACCAGAGTTCTGGATTCACTACACAGCTCTTAATGATAAAAGGGCACATTTATTTGAATAGTTTCTGCAGAAGTTACATCACATTCTCATTCCCCCGCGTCACATTTGGAAACTTAGTCAGGACCCCTTGGAGTCACTTTTTAAGGTACAGGTTCCCTTTTAGTGCATTTTTCAATGTTCAGGGTATTCTACTGCTTTCAGTAAAAAACCTTTGGTGTCAATACACAGACACGATAGACATGGTTTTGCAATAAATACCTGGTTAGGTTTAGAGTTATATAATTATTAATCTAATTTTTGGCTTTGTAATAATCAAGCATGTCTTGTTGCTCTTAAACCTTTGTTTCAGTACCAAAGAAACTATTTCAGTTATAAATGTGTGATCAGTTTTTCAGTATTTCTGTGATGGACGTATCTTTATTATTCTTGCAACAACAGTAAAGGACCAAACTAGAAAACACTATAACTCCTACAACAATCACTGTAATGATCAAAATATGACCAAAAAAGGGAACTATGCCAGATTGGTCTTCTTTCATTCTCTAAAAAGCAAAAGATGAAGAACAGCATTAATCAGCTTATAGTAAACTATACAGTCACTTAATTATATGTAATATTTAACATAACTATTAGTATTTAATAACGTGCCTCTTACAGTTTGTAAACCAAAAGTAGATTGATTTGTGAGAATAAAGACATGTAGATAATGCTCACTGAATGCACACACACATGTATTTAATATGATATTTACCTCCACAGAGCTGTGTAATGTTTATTCTGTCTTTTTTCCAGCTAACCGGGTTGCTATGGTTACAGATGATGGATTCCTCGCTGCAGTGCAGGATTAGAGTGTTGATTTGTGATGTCACTTCCGGTGGAGAGCAACTGTTGTTCTGATAGCTAGAGTTTATCATGAGGTCATGAGCTCTGCATGTGAAGTTCACAGTACAGGAGTCACTGCTGGAGTTTGAGTTTACAGTCAGAACAGGATCCTCCACAGCGTCTGAAACACACATTTACTCTAAGATCAGAATCACACTCACAGCCCAGTGATGTAAAAAGGTTTAAATGCTTGTTTTGGCGAATAGAAACCAAAGTAGTGATGCAGCAGTACACATTTAAATCTGAAGACAACACAAAGATATTTTAAATAAATTTTTCTCTTCCCAAAAATACTTCTTTAACCACATTATTTATGTGCATAATATATAAAAGTGAAAATTAAACACAAATTACTCTTATGAATTGTTGTTTATGCAGGAACTCATTAAATCACACAATGAAATGAGACTCACCTATAACAGATACTCTGTATGTTACAATATTGTTCTCCGAATCTCCACTTGCTCTTGCTGTATAGAGTCCACTGTCTGTCTTCTGCGTGTTCTTCAGTGTGAGAGAGAAGGTTTCATCATTGAAATACACTCTGTCCTTGTAGGAAGAGTGAAGTTTTACTTCTTTAGTTCCACTTATATATTTAACTATATTCTCTGATTTATCATTTCTCCAGGATAAAAGATCAAACTCTGGTAGTTTCTGTGTGTGTATATCCAGTTGAACAGAATCTCCCGTCTTCACAAACACAGAGATCTCAGCACTGAACCCTGAGAGAGAAACACACATTTGGACCCATTTTACACCTCCATCTTACTCCATCATCAACTCTCACTCCTGTATTTGTTAAGATGAATAAATAAATCATAAGGCTCATTGGTTCAGTAATTTGTTGGGGCTGTGCTCACAGTAATATAAATGTGGTATAAAGACACCAGACAGAAGTCTGATTACTGTAATGCAGCATTAAGATCTTGGTCAAGGACATGGCAAACATCAAGTCAACTGGACTAACTGTCATATACTGTATGTTTTATTATTTTTACATCATCACCAGCTGACTGAATTCGTAAAGCATTTCAGAGTGAGGCTCAATCCATGAACATAATATACTTGCTTCTATGATACATGGATCATGAAATATAACTAAAATATTTCTAAGTTACTGTATAACTTTAGGGGCTTTAAAGCATCAGCACTATCACTTTGTGTTTTAACCCCCGAAAAACTGGTGTATGTACACAGATATACATTTGTTTTTCAATCCCTAATGTAACAGAAATGATTCTTTAACACTTTAGTGTTAGTAAAGTTAGAGACTAGTCACTTAGTGCTTTAGTTTCTCATCAGGAGCAGAACTATAGCAGACTGAACATAATGCTTTATATAAGCGACATTATAGATAAAGCACTAGAGAACAAGACATTTCAGTTATTTATACACATTTAATAACTGAGTGTATTACCTGTGTTACATATGAGGAGAAGAATGAAGGATGTAAGCAAACAATCTACTGCCATTGTAACAAACATCAAGATGGCTGAAGTTGTATTTAAAACAGGAAGTTGAATATGTGTGAAGTTACTGTATAACTCTCTCAACAGCTCAGTTCTTGTCATGATCCTCGGCTGGACAATTATTAGTTTAGTTATATCAGTTAGATTTAATGTTAATGCTTCTAAAACTAAAAAATAAAGCAGGAGATGTTTAAGAAAGATACAGGACAATTTATGAAAGTTACAGCATTTTAATAACCTGCATTATGATATTAGAGTATGAAAACTGAAAACAAACATTGGTTTGGACCAGTCACAGAAAACATTCCAGCATCCAACAATAAACTAATCTAAATGAGTAACTGTATAGAAATTCTAAACCCCATTCATAATACAAGCCACACACAGGTTTACATAGAAATGAGAGTGACTTTGACATTTGTAAAGTCCAACTAGAACATTGGCCCAGTTTATCTGGTTAATATGGCCCTGTTAGCCTCTGCTGGTAGAAGTTATAACTACACCAATCTGACTGCAAAAAGCATTTTCACCACCAATGACAGCCATTCAAAATATCATTGTAAAAATAGCCGGAATTCAAACAGATAAAAAAACAATAAACAGTATGATTACAGTACATGAAATATATTTAAGTGTCATGAGGGAAGCACAGAAGCACTCATTCATAATATCTGAAGTTCACTGGACTTCTGGATATTCTGTACACTTCCACAAGAGTCATGAAATCTGGTAGTCAAATCAAGACTTTAAGCTCTGTTTGTGAGTCCAGTCAATCAAAAAAGTATTTTTATGCTTTAACATTCATGAGTAGATGAAGGTGTTTGGTGTCCTACTGTACGGTAGGTGATGGTGGTCCAGGTCTCTCCTGTCATCTTCTGCATCTGAGTCTGAACAAAAATGAATCGAACCACCACAGATCATGTGAAATACAGTTAATATTCATTGAGTCACATGACACTTATTATCTGTGACGTCTGCAGGAATAGATATGAAGTCATTTGAATCTCACCTCAACATCATCGTAGTCTGTATCATCGCTCTGTTTGACACCTGAGAGGTCAGAATATGGAAGTTTACTGCACAGATTACAGGTTTGAGTGGAAACATGTTTCTTTGCATTTGATTGCTGTCAGATGTTTGATTTCTCTCATCTATCAGACTGACAGCCTACAAGTTTAATATTGACCAGAGATCTGGATTCACTTCACAGCTCTTACTAATATAAAATAGTTTTTTGTAGTATCTCCTTAGAAATTCATAAAGAGTTAAAAAGTGTATGAAATTTTAAAAAATGAGTTGAGTATTTATTGCCAGCAGCAAATATTTAGTGTAGTCAGAATTGTAGTCAAGATTTGAAACAAAATATTTAGAAACAAGATCATTTTGTGTATTTAAGGGATTTGCAAGGAGTATTTTATGCTGTGAAACAGAAAGAAAATAAACTATAAACATACAATATGGACAGACAAAACTAGACAATGATGTATCTTGGCTTAATATATTATAAATGTTTAGACTGTGCAGTAATCATGTGTTGTTTCTCTATATAAACGTTATTGCTTATGTTCCCATTTAATCATTTCCATATTCCAACATTCTTTAAGCTACTAAAGAATAATTTTTTAGGTATAAATATATTTTTAAATATTTGTGAGATGGATATACCTGTATTATTCTTGCAGCAACAGTAAAGGAGCAAACCAGAAAACACTATCACTATCACTCCCACAACACCAAACACAATAACCATGAGACTTGACAACGGCATAAAATGGGGAGTTTCGATTGGTAGTCTTTCATTATCTGGAAAGTAAAATATGAAGAACATAACAATTAGTCTATAGTAAGCAGACTTGCTTAAATTGAATTAAAAATTAAAAGCAGATATTTACCTCTACAGAGTTGTTTTATATTTATTCTGTCTTTCTTCCAGCTGACAGTGTTGCTATGGTTACAGATGATTGATTCCTCACTGCAGTCCAGGATGAGATTGTTGTTCTCATGTGATGTCACTTCCTCTGGAGAGCAACTGCCATATTTAAAAATGGAGCTGAGTGTGAGGTCGTGACCTCTACATGTAAAATTAAAAATAACACAGGAATCACTGGACCAGTGTGAGTTTACAGTCAGAACAGGAGCCTCCACAGCGTCTGAAACACATTTACTCCAAGATCAGAATCACACTCACAATTTAATAGCCCATTGATTTAAAAAAAAAAGTTTAAACATTAATTCATGCTGTATAAACATCAAAGCAGAGATGCAGTAAACATTCAAGTCTAAAGACAACATTAAGAATAAACACGACACAACAATATTTATTTAACCACAGTTATACTTTATTTAAAACGTCAGAGTAAAAATAAACGTTAATAAACTGATGAATAAAAAGAAGTGCCACAAGCTTGTACACACTGTATAAAAGAGATAAATTAAACATATATTACTCTTATGAATTGTCTTTTATGCAGGAACACAATGAAATGAGACTCACCTATAACAGATACTCTGTATGAAACAATATTTATCTCTGATTCTCCACTTGTTATTGCTGTATAGAGTCCACTGTCTGTCTTCTGCATGTTCTTCAGTGTGAGAGAGAAGGTTTCATCATTCAAATCCACTCTGTCCTTGTAGGAAGAGTGAAGTTTTACTTCTTTAGTTCCACTTATATATTTAATTATAGTCTCTGATTTATCATTTGTCCAGGATAAAAGATCAAACTCTGGTAGTTTCTGAGTCTGTATATCCAGTTGAACAGAATTTCCCGTCTGCACAAACACAGAGATCTCAGCACTGAACCCTGAGGAGAGAAACACACGGTTTTGTTAAGCATCTCATGCTCTGTGTTCAAGTAGAGTTGATCAAAACTACTGTTTCCATTCTGGAGTTGCAGTTTTGCAGATATTTTAGTCCCTATTATTTACATTATGCATTGCTCTCAGGCGGCAAAGTTAAATTACAGGTTAGATGTGTTTGATGAACATTGAAAACACACAAATAAAAAAACAAACTATGAGCGAGTTGCGACGACAGTGAAGGACAGGCCAGGACTTTACGTTTTATAGCTTACATGGCTATAGACATTTTAAGGAATTTTGGCATGATATTTGTACTTTAAAATTTCAAGGCATCGAGTTAGTTAAATCTCTGGAGATAGGGAGCGCTATCTCCTTCAACGAGAGGCTTTTTTGGATTTATACGCTTCAAACGGTATACCCCAATGGTTCAAATGAAGAATTGGCTTTAAATTGTTTCTTGTGAAACTATTTTGATCTGAAATTAATTTAATCCATTTAATTCTTATGTTTAAATTTTCTTATTCTTGTTTTTCTTTTTTTTACTTTTTTGGTAATTGTTCATAAGGGTTACATGTGAGCATTATCTATGGCCTGTTTTGTAGTATTATTTCTAGTGTGTCTACAATTTTGACGGTGCAGATGATTTGATGACGTTAATGGGGTTCACCTGTGATGTTTAAAAGCAATCCCTTTGTTGTTTCACACACACACTATTAATAAATATATGAGATATAACTAGAGAGTGCGTTTTTTAATCTTTATCTGTTTTATTATGTGACAGCAGTCGTCCATGAGGGGCTGCTGCCTTTACTTTCGTTTTGTATTTGTTTATTTTATTATTAAAAGTCTTTGAACTTAAAAGTTCGCTGGTTTCCACCTCCTTCCCACAACAACTAACTGTGTTAAAACATGTTTCATGAAATATAATCAAAATATCTCCAATAAATACAAATCTGATAATCCATAATGCACCCTAATGGAAATGATTCTTTAACACTCTTAATAGTGTTAGTAATGTTAGAGACACATCACTCTTGCTCTCTAGTGCTTCATCAGCAGATCCTGTTCATCAGATGCAGAACTATCAGACTGAACATGATGCTTTTTTACAAGCGACATTATAGATAAAGCCCTTAAAAACAAGACATTTCAGTTATTTATACACATTTAATAGTTGAGTGTATTACCTGTGTTACAGATGAGGAGAAGAATGAAGGATGTAAGCAGACGATCTACTGCCATTGTATTAAACATCAAGATGGCTGAAGTTGTATTTAAAACAGGAAGTTGAATATGTTGAAATGACACTCATGTAGCCTCATTATAACTCTCTCTGTCAGATGAGGAAAATCACTGTTTCACACTGATCTCTGAGAAACAGCTTTTCCCTCCATATTGATGAGACTAGAAATTATGAAACTTGAACCAGCCACAGAAAACAGACAAAAAATCTTGATCTCACTAAATCTTAGAACATATCTGGTTAATTCCTAACTTTATTGACGGATGGTCATTGAACCAGTCCAGAATAACTTCAAATGAAACTGAACTACAGAGGAAACAGGTTTCTTGTTTAAATAAATCACGTGATTTCTGGGAAACGTCTCCGGTTACATCAGTTCCCTGAGAGGAGGGAACAAGACACTTCTTGTTGGGGTTATCCTCTCCTTCCTTGAATCTACTGGAGCCTTATGAAATTTCACAGGCAGGAATTCGCCCGGCATTGGTTCAAGTACTCGAAGTAGAGACTGGCTCCCCCACACTTTAAGACGGCGCTGGACGCCATTGCCTCAGAATCTTTGGACAGACTGCAGCTGACAGAGTCTCTGAGCTATGTAACACAGCTGCGTATGCAGTGTCTCGTTCCCTCCTCTCAGGGAACCAAGGTTACATTAGGTAACTGGAGACGTTCCCTTTCGAGTCGCGAGTCGGTCTCTCGACACTGCGTCATAGAAGATGTCACTATGGGGATCTCATAAAATCCCGCCATGTTAACAGCAAAGGTCCAGCATAGCTGCAAGCAAAGCCGTTGACCTGAACTAAAAGTACTTCATGTAAAAGGAAGACCTCATAAGCTGAACAGCATAGCGGCTATAAGAGCAAGTTGAACAAGTATTAGACTACGTTAGACTCGTCTACGCCCTGGATTAACCATACAGTCACTGCCAGCATTCATGTCGGCACTTGTCTCCAGACGGCACTAAACAGCAGCCATTCGGCACTGCAGACACTTTGATAAATGAATGGGTGACGACACCATCGCATAGCAATGTTTATCCTTGGATTATATGACATCCACAGTGTGAGCACCGGCACCATCACAGTGTGCTGGTGGCCACATAATGCAAGCGGCAGCAACAGGGACTCTATTGCCTAATGTTGCTACAGGTGGCAGCCTGACCCTGGTGTGCGGTTGATGATGGCGGTCGTGCCAACACCGGTACTGATGTCCACTGCAGCGGTGATGCCAATGCTGTCATGAACATAATATAAGAGGATGAAACGTGATGGCAGCAGTAGCACACCAATCACCCAGTCAGTCATTTGCATGACTTAGCCGAACACCGCCATCTCGGTGGGGCTGGAACAGACGAACATTGATTTCAGCTAGCTTGATTCCTGCACGGACAATACATGCAAGGAACATTCAGACTATAATCAGACCTGGCATATGTTTTTCCGCAAAGGCTACTATTTGTGTGAGCAAAACCAACAAAACGATGACGGATTTCCGTCGGTATTTATTACAGCGCCTATGCGTACAACAGCAATGCACATAGATATAACCTACGAGGGCGACCGTTCTTGCAGAAAGGCAGCAGTGTCTGTGCCTGTAACAACAGACTGTGAATGGCTAAATGACCTAGTTGAACACCACTTTACAGAGGCGCTAACAACTGCCGTAATAATAATAATAATAATAATAATAATAATAATAATAATACATTTATTTTGTATAGCGCCTTTAAAGGTAATAGTCCACATGACAACACCACCCACAATTTCAGTTCAAGTTGTAGATCTTATCCTCTTGCAAAGGCAAACTTGCAATTCGAGTGAGGAAACATTCAAATCACAGAACAGATCTGGGCTGTGTCTCCCAAAGCCAACTATGGTCGCCAGTTCCATCGTTACCAATCGAGTTCAAAGGAAATTACGATCATAGTTGGCCAACAATGCTTTTGGGAAACGCACCCTATGTGCTAAGCACGAGTTGATCATGTATTGGGGCGAGAGGTGATCAGCCTTCTTGTGCCACTCGAAATTCTTATTGCCAGGACATTCTGCTGGGTGAATATAAATATGATGTCATCATGACGTTATATCAATTAATTATATAGTATCAAAGATGCCCCTCACCACAGCTAAAAATGCAATAAAAGCGTGTGATAATCAGCTCTAACTAATAAAAAAGGGCACATTTTTAAAGAGTTTCTGTCACATTTGGACACTTAGTCAGGGTCCCTTTAATGCGCAGGTTTAATGCACATGTTGTGAATAGCATTGGTTATACTACTACTACTACATGAGCAATCACTGTTAATGCACACCTAACATGAACATTAAGAGGTTATTTTACATTACATTTACACTTCCTAGAGTGTGAGCTAACTTGGATTGGCTAAATGCAGAGGTCACGTCACATGAGCCAGGCCCAACACAATTCTGTTAATAAAATAATGTCTGAAACCACCACTCACTGTTAACTACGCACAGTATTTGAAACAGAAATATGTTGCTGGTCATGTAATTCGTGCTCCTGCGACTTGCAAGCGACCCCATTAATGTGAGCCACTGTAGGCCTACACAGATTATTTTAGCTAGATGTAGGCCTATTTCTCATTGATAAATACAGTGCGAATAGTTCCGTCTCTTGGATAAGGGGAAGTGGAAATAAAAATCAATAATAGGCTGAACTGTAACCTACCATGATAATATGTCCGTAACATTAGATGTCCGTAGATTACCTACCCATAAGTGTTACATTAGAGTTAGGGGATAACACAGTTTGTAGCTACAGTATAAAAATCATTATGTCTAAAATTCCCATAAAATATGAAAACCCAACAACCCAATGGGAATATATCCTTGTTGTGTAAAACATCTGTTCATAATCTGTGATTACACATTTCCAATACGAATAGCACCGAGAGGCGTCTGGGATGACTGTGCAATTATCAATCCGCATTTTTAAACCAGCTAATTTACAGTTGGCTAATATTCAGAATGTCCTTCTCATATAACGCCAACTATCACACAAATGGGCTTCCTTTGTGAAATGTAGCAGACTACATTTTTTAAACTATTATTTAAGCTATAGATAGATAGATGATAGATAGATAGATAGATAGATAGATAGATAGATAGATAGATAGATAGATAGATAGATAGATAGATAGATAGATAGATAGATAGATAGATAGATAGAAGTTTAAATGTGTTTGGCCTATAAATTTAAAACATAAGCATTATGAACTACAATAGCCTAAACAGAACTGGAACCTTTGTAAGATATGCGCTCGTCTTCACAAAAACTACATGCAGGATTTTTAAACATCTCGTGTGGAGAAAATATTCTTTATTCTGTGCAGTATGGCAAGCCATGGCAAAAAGCAGGATAACTTGTAGGCTATAGCCTTGAAAGGAAAACAAATTTGCAGAGTAAAAACAGAGTTTGTGTTGTTGAATCGTATTTATTTTTAGTACATCTTAAAATATAGAGCTCATGACAAATAATAGTTCCAGATGGACTAACAATAAATGCAAAAACCAGTGTGAATAACAATATCTTAAAAGAAACTAGAGAGTGGCAAACTTTGAAGTAGGTTTCAAGTTTTAATTAGTTGTACAGCTTGAAGTGTAAAGCTTATTCTCATACACAGATATGGCTTATTTATGAATGAAATGCATGCTTTTATTTGTCATTTAAACTGATGCAAAAGGGGAAAGAGAGTAGAAAAGACTTATTATCCTGTCGCCCCCTCTAGTGGACAGCATTAAGTATTATGGCCTTCTTTGCTCAGATAACGCAAGTCAATGGGATTTTTTTTTTCGGAAGGTAAGTCTGACCAGTCCGAAAAGATATAAGCGAGTCAGACCAGTCTGAAGGTCTCAGCTGAGTTTGGTGAAGCATTAAAGTTCAAGGCGGAGTCAATTTCTCATAATAATAATAATGTTTAAATATATGGCTTTCTCAAGGCAACATAATAAAGAAAACTCAGAGAAACATCGACCAATTCAATATGTAATAAAATTGTATTCGTTTTATAATAAAACTAATAACATTTTAAAGGTATGCCGTCTTCAACCGACATGATTTTAATTAATCCCAAACCCTGCTAATTTTGTCAGTATTAGTGTAGCCTACGTTCACTGATTCTTGCTTCTCTCTGTTCGGTCTTTCTTTTCATGTGAACAACTGAGTAGGCTACACATGATTACATTCATAAAAAAATAATCTTTATTTCTATTCAATTTTTGCCTTGTGATGTAAATAAAATAAGAGAGTGGTAAATGTTACGGACATATTATGATGGTACAGTTCAGCCTATTATATGATTTTTATTTCCTCTTCCCTTTATCCAAAGAGACGGAACTATTTGCACATATATTTATCAAATACATCATGCTAAAATAATCTTTCATATAGGTCCGTGTGGGTCGCTTGCAAGTCGCAGCAGCACGAATTACGTGGCCAGCAACATATTTCTGCTTCAAATATTGTGCGTAGTTGACAGTGAGTGCGGTTTCAGGCATTATTAAGTGCATTTGTCAGTGCCGCACTCGTACTGACTCTTATTCTGACTGCCTGACAGAAAGAAAAGCTCGTAGGCTACTGAAGGCGGAGCGGTTTGACCAATCAGATGAAAGGGGCGTTTCAGCGCCGCCCACGTGTGCAAATGAAATATCGAACCCATAAACCGATTTGTAAACCACAAACGAAAAATGAAAAATCGAGCCAAAATCTCATTTTTCGTTTTTTAAACTAAAAAAAAAAAAAAAAAAAAAAAAAACGAATAAACGAGCTGGTTTTCATTTCTCGTTATTCCATTCCAAACAGAAAATGAAATGATAAAAAAGTACACGGACCCTTATGAAGACAGAGGGTGATCAAATCCTTCCTTAGAGAATCTCAGACAGCCTAATTATGATCATAAAGCTCCAACCTCTCAAATAAAAATGATCTTAATCTCACTAAATCTTAGAACATATCTGGTTAACTTTATAGACGGATGGTCATTGAACCGGTCCAGAACAACTCAAAATTAAACTGTGAGCTACGGAGGAAACAGGTTTGATCAAATAAATACAAATAGAAATCATGTGATTTCTGAGAAACGTCTCCTTTTACATAACGATACCCTGAGAGGAGGGGCACTTCATGTTGTGGTCATCCCCAGTTCAGAGGCGGCATTTTGTTTCCGACTTGTTTGGCCCCAAAAATTACTGCTTGCAGCTTTATTTATGAATAGTGTTTGCCAATATAAGTGACATTATCAGGATGGATATTTTGGGTGGAGAGTCTCCTCAATTGCCTCTCTTGAACTTGCGACGTTATGATTGTCAGACTGAGCATAGAAAGTTTCTCCCGGGTGACCAGGTTTTAACTCTTTTGCCTATAATTACTTCTCCGTGGCAAGCGACATTTTCTGGACCATCTTCTGTATTAAAAAAGCTTTCTGATCAAAACTATTTAATCTCTCCTCCAGTTCCTAGGACAAAGGCCAGGCTCTGCCATGTTAATCTTTTGAAGCCTTATGTTTCCTGTGAGCCTTTTGGGAGTAAGGGGAAGTTAAAGTTGTCCAATACTCATCCTGTTTGTTTGGCTATGCC
Source organism: Gila orcuttii (assembly GCA_026230005.1). Lineage (NCBI taxonomy): Eukaryota > Metazoa > Chordata > Actinopteri > Cypriniformes > Leuciscidae > Gila > Gila orcuttii. The sequence goes on from JAPDVR010000008.1 coordinate 6,992,045, forward strand.
ATTGTCCTCAGTTGTGGTAGAAATGGAGGATCTAACAGGGCCTGATGAGGCTGTAGTGTCTGGTCGGCTGAAAAATAAGGAAGTTTTGGATAAATTGGAAAGCGTTTTGGGTCATCTAGAGTCATTTCAGCGGGCACAGCTAGTTAAGCTGCTTAGAAGTGTTCCTTGCCTATTTGGAGCCATGCCATCACGTACAACTTTACTAAAGCATGATATAGATGTGGGAGATGCGAAGCCAATAAGGCAAAGGTTCTATTGTGTAAACCCAGAGAAGCATAAAAACCTGAAGGCTGAGATTAAGTGGTTTAAAATAAAATAGCAGTTCCCTCTGTCTCTAGTTGGGCGTCACCCTGTCTCTTGGTCCCAAAGTCAGACAACACACCTAGGTTTACTCCTACAATGTTATGCCTTTTGGTTTAAGGAATGTGCCGGCAACTTTCCAGCGCCTAATGAACTTGGTGGTGCGTGACCTGGAAGGATGTGCAGTGTATTTGGATGACGTGGTGGTGTATGTTGTCAACTGGGGGCAACATCTGGAGCGTGTCAAAGCCTTGTTTGTGAGTCTAGCTCAGGGTGGTTTAACAGTGAATTGGGCAAAGTGTGAATTTGCTAAGGCTACGGTGGTCTACTTGGGTCGTGTTGTTGGCCAGGGTTTGGTGAGACCAGTGCGTGCTAAAGTGAGTGCAATATATGACTTTCCATCACCAACGACAAAGAAGGAACTCATGAGATTTCTCGGTATGGTGGGCTACTATAGGTGTTTTTGTAGGAATTTCTTTACAGTGGTCGCACCTCTAACTGATCTTCTGAAAGGGAAGGTAAAGTATGTATGGTCTCCAGCAGTCCTTCGAGAGGGTTAAAGCTCTAATCTCAAATGCTCCGGTTGTAGTGGCTCCACGGTGGGATCGTGAGTTTCATCTGGAGGTGGATGCCAGTATGGTTGGGGCTGGTGCAATGCTGCAGAAAGATGATGGAGGGTTTACCAAGCCTGTGTTTCTTTTCTAAGAAATTGAATCGTCATCAGCTAAACTATTCAGTCATAGAAAAAGAAACGCTTGCGCTTATTTGGGCGTTACAGCATTTTAGTGTGTATCTGGGCTCTGGTCCGGTGGTAGTCTTCTCCGACCATAATCCTCTAACTTTCCTTAGCACTCTACAGACTCCTAACCAACGGCTGATGCGATGGGCTCTCCACCTCCAGTCCTACACTTTGGACATTCGGCATATCAAGGGGCGGGACAATGTGGTGGCAGACGAATTGTCCCGGTCTCCAATGTGTTAGGTAAGATATGCCTCCTCAAAATTTGTTAAACTTAGTATCATGGTATACTTGTAGCTTAAGGGTACCCTTGGGGGTTCCTGTCTTGTTAGGGGGGGGGGGGGGGGCCTTATGGCCCTTGGCCTGATTCTGGTCGCTCTCCTGCCCCTCCTCCTCTCTTTCAGGCCTAATTGCTGGCACATGTGAAGCTGATGTTTAAATAGGAGCTTCTCAGCTGCATTGTTTCTCTTCCTGTTCTGGGCTGGGGGCTAAAGGCTCGGACGCTGCTCTGTTGACCTGTCAGGGTCCACGCCTCGCTCGGGACACCAGGACTTCACACAGATGCACATTTAAGTTTATGTCTTTTATTTTTACACTCAACACTTGCACCTACACACATAACATGCATACACCTGCTCTACACTACTGATACTGACACTCACATGCCATTGTTGGTTCTGTTGTTTAAATTTGTGTTAGGTACACAATAAACTTATGATTTAGCACTGTTTGCTCGTGGCATGGTCTCCTATCTTTTGTTATGGCCCTGAGTCAGTCATAACAATTGCAAATTAAAAGACTAATTTTAAGGATCACAGTGCAGCCCCAAATTTTTAAAATCTTTATACTTTGCCACTATCCTTCACACTAATGGGTTTTACCCATTTGTCGCAAGAACATTTTGTAAAGAAGTGAAAATCAAAAATTACTGCTTGCAGCTTTATTTATGAATAGTGTTTGCCAATATAAGTGACATTATCAGGATGGATATTTTGGGTGTAGAGTCTCCTCAATTGCCTCTCTTGAACTTGCGACATGATGAGGGGGACTCTGTTCAGAAATTGTGGTAAGGTTTTATTTTGACCATTGCAATCCACAATACCTTTCTCATTTCCTTGTTAAGATAAAACTTTACAAAAAAGCATTAAATACATAATATTAATTAAGTATATTAATGTATATTTGTCAGTGTTAAACATTTCTCATGTATCTGTAATACAAGTAAGATGTTAAAATTGTTATCTATGATACTTGATTCTGTGTGGATGACACTATGGTGTAACAGATTGGCTCCTCCTCCACTGCCTAATATGAAACCCCAATATATATATATATATATATATATATATATATATATATATATATATATATATATATAACAGCTCTATCCCTCAGGGAATAGGACTGGGTTTCCCAAAAGCAAAGCAAAGAACAAAAAAGGTTATATCATGTGGATGAACATGATGCAAATCTTCTAATAAAAAAACAAAAGGACATTATTCAACAATTATTCAATTCAAAACTTGCACATTGCTTATGAAGACAGAGGGTGATCAAATCCTTCCTAAGAGAATCTCAGACAGCCTCATTATAATCATAAAGCTCCAACCTCTCAAATAAAAAGATTATCTTAATCTTACTAAATCTTAGAACACATCTGGTTAACTTTATAGACTGATGGTCATTGAACCGGTCAAGAACAACTAAAAATGAAACTGAGCTACAGAGGAAACATCAGAGGAAATGTCTCCTGTTACATAATGTAACCTCTCTTTCCTGAGAGGAGGGACACTTCATGTTGGGGTCATCCCCAGTTCAGAGGTCGCGTTAGACTTCTGGATTTTCCATAATTTTGACGGACAGGGTCGTAAAAATTCTGTCATAGTATATTACCCATCATTTTAATTTTCACATTTAAATGCTAATAAGCCATTTTATAGGCTCTGTTTTTGTTCATATGTTCATTTTTATACATGACCGATCAGGACAAGCATCTAGGCTAGATTATGCATTTATTTATTTATGAAGAGAAAGTTGAACAGCTGTGCGTCACTTTTCAGGTTTCATCATGAATTTGTCCAATAAATCACAATAAGCTTTGTGCTTTACTTTTGATATGAAAGACAAAGTCTCAGCTTTGAAATTCTGTTTTATCACAAAATTCAAACAATTATACTGTTTGCGCAAAACTTTTGCGATATTTTCTAAACGCCGATAAAAAATTATTGCGAAATGACAACGTTTCCATTAACCGATGATAGCTAAGCCAACTGAAACGTTTTTTTTTTTTTTTTCATTATAGCCTATCCCAGCCACCGCTCTACCCATTATTTTTAATGGAAGGAGACTTTGGCGTGTTATCCAAGCATTAAATTCCTCTTTGCATCACCGCAGGCGCCGGCGCCGCCAGGCTCTTTATTTGCGTCGAGCCGACTTTTGAAAAAAGTGGAGATGGTTGGAATATTACTCCTAATTAAATCCTCTCTGCTATCCTTCTCCCTTTTAGCTTTCCGTTCTGTGGCTACATCGTTTTTTATCCATGTTGTTTTTTTTTTCTCGATGTCCTCAACTCTCTTTTTTCACACTATCTTCTAATGCATGTCTTGCCGCTATCAACAGTTTCCGCGGTAAGCTGACTCATTGTCATAATCACACAGCCATATGGGTTAGGGTTAGCGTTAGGACCCTAACGTCCTGATAGGATCGCGCGTCCTCGTTGCTTCGCCATAGGTTTGTGCAGTTCCCGCAGCCCAGCCAATCAGCGAGCTAGTTCGAGCTGTATTGTGCTGGCTGTGCAGCTGCAATGCGTTTTAAAATAAAGGCTTCAATATTTTCGAGTAAAGGAGTTTTCCCATAGCATATAAGCTACGCAATACGAAGTGAACGTTCTTGAAAGAGAACAGCTTTTTCCTCCATCTTGATGAGACTAGAAATTATGAAACTTGAACCAGCCACAGAAAACAGACTAAAATACACATACAACCATGTTGTGAACAGCATTGGTTATACTACTACTACATGAGCAATCACTGTTAATGGTAATGCACACCTTACAATAACATTAAGAGATAATGTTACATTACATTAACTCTCCCAATGTGTGTGCTCTAACTTGGATGGGTTAAATGAAGAGGTCACGTCACATGAGCCAGGCCCAACATAAGTCTATGCTATTACAAGTACATAACACAGTCTGGTATTAGTTTATATGAAGCTAATTAATTACTAAATACTAAATATATGTGGCGAGCAGGACGAGGCAGAGGGCCGTGAGAGAATGGCGCGAGGCCGGTTGTGTGATTACTGATGAGCAACACCTGTGCGGCGCACTGGTCTCGTATCTCTCAAGGAGGATCGCTAAAAAGCAAGAGATGAAGAACAGCATTAATCAGCCTATAGTAAACTATACAGTCACTTAATTATATGTAATATTTAACATAAGTATTAGTATTTAATAACATGCCTCTTACAGTTTGTAAACCAAAAGTAGATTGATTTGTGAGAATAAAGACATGTAGATAATGCTCACTGAATGCACACACACATGTATTTAATATGATATTTACCTCCACAGAGCTGTGTAATGTTTATTCTGTCTTTTTTCCAGCTAACCGGGTTGCTATGGTTACAGATGATGGATTCCTCGCTGCAGTGCAGGATTAGAGTGTTGATTTGTGATGTCACTTCCTGTGGAGAGCAACTGTTGTTCTGATAGCTAGAGTTTATCATGAGGTCATGAGCTCTGCATGTGAAGTTCACAGTACAGGAGTCACTGCTGGAGTTTGAGTTTACAGTCAGAACAGGATCCTCCACAGCGTCTGAAACACACATTTACTCCAAGATCAGAATCACACTCACAGCCCAGTGATGTAAAAAGGTTTAAATGCTTGTTTTGATGAATAAAGACCACACGTAGTAAAGTGATGCAGTACACATTTAAATCTGAAGACAACACAAAGATATTTTAAATGAATTTATCTCTTCCCAAAAATACTTCTTTAACCACATCATTTATGTGCATATTACATAAAAGTGAAAATTAAACACAAATTACTCTTATGAATTGTTGTTTTTGCAGGAACTTATTAAATCACACAATGAAATGAGACTCACCTATAACAGATACTCTGTATGAAACAATATTTATCTCTGATTCTCCACTTGTTATTGCTGTATAGAGTCCACTGTCTGTCTTCTGCATGTTCTTCAGTGTGAGAGAGAAGGTTTCATCATTGAAATCCACTCTGTCCTTGTAGGAAGGGTGAGGTTTTATTGTTCTAGATTCATGTATATATCTAACTATAACCTCTGATTTATCATTTCTCCATGATAAAATATCAAACTCTGGTAGTTTCTGTGTCTGTATATCCAGTTGAACAGAATCTCCCGTCTGCACAAACACAGAGATCTCAGCACTGAACCCTGAGGAGAGAGAAACACACATTTGGACCCATTTTACACCTCCATCTTACTCCTGTATTTGTTTAGATGAATAAATAAATCCTAAGGCTCATTGGTTCAGTAATTTGTTGGGGCTGTGCTCACAGTAATATAAATGTGGTATAAAGACACCAGACAGAAGTCTGATTACTGTAATGCAGCATTAAGATCTTGGTCAAGGACATGGCAAACATCAAGTCAACTGGACTAACTGTCATACTGTATGTTTTATTATTTTTATATCATCACCAGCTGACTGAATTTCATTAAGCATTTCAGAGTGAGGCTTAATCCATGAACATAAAATACTTGTTAATAGGTAACGCTTTAGATTACAGCCCGGAAAGTACTGCGTAATTAAGACAAATTTACAGCGTAACTTTAGGTTAGTTATAGTGTACCTATAAAGTACTTGCATGTAAGTATAAGGGAACAATATGTAAAGTTTGGGGAATAAAGGGGTAACAACCAGGAGGATTTAAAAATGATTTATACAGTAAGTATTATAGAACTAAGGGGAACTTATTCTATTATGATACAACAATCTTACATTTGGGAGCAATTTAGCGAGAACATATACTGCGTACCTTTTTGTAATAATTGTGTACCAATACATACTGTAGAGGCTTTTTAAAAATTACAGGGTACATATCTATGCATTTATAAAAAAAAATATAGCAAAAGTGCCGATGTTTGCAAGTTTAAGTTTGGGCTTGCATGTTTCAAGGCAAGTAAAGCTACAACTATTTCAATTTTTTTTAAATACTTGTAAATATACTGTTGTTCCATGTAGTTACAGAGTAAGTGGTGCTTGTTACCCTTTTTGTTCCATGTAGTTACAGTGTAAGTGTGACATTGCGGGCTGTAAATTAAGGTGACAGTGTTATAAGATTGTGTGTATGTATTTTTATTGTACAAGAGGGTAACAAGCACCACTTTAATTTACGGCACATAATGTCACACTTACCCGGTAACTACATGGAACAAGAGGGTAACAAGCACCACATGAAACCTTTCCCCAATAATTAAGCAAAAGTTGCAATTGTTTTAGTTTTCAGTGCACTTTTGTTAAAAATATTACTGTATAAATGCATAGATATGTACACTGTAATTTTTAAAAAGCCTGTACGGTTTGTATTGGTACACCATTATTACAAAAAGGTACGCAGTGTATGTTCTCGCTAAATTGCTCCCACATGTAAAATTCATAATAATCATAGTAGAATAAGTTCCCCTTAGTTCTAGAATACTTACAGTAGGCCTATAAATCATTTCGTTTATTCTCTTGGTTGTTACCCCTTTATTCCCCAAACTTTACATATTGTTCCCTTATACTTACATGTAAGTACTTTATAGGTACACTATAATAACCAAAAGTTACACTGTAAAATCGCTTTAATTACGCAGTACTTTCCGGGCTGTAATCTAAAGCGTTACCGCATCAGCATTTGTGTTTTAACCCCTGAAAAACTGGTGTATGTAAACAGATATACATTTGTTTTTCAATCCCTAATGTAACAGAAATGATTCTTTAACACTTTAGTGTTAGTAAAGTTAGAGACGAGTCACTCTAGTTAGTGCGAGCAGATCCTGTTCATCAGATGCAGAACTATAGCAGACTAAACATAATGCTTTATACAAGCGACATTATAGATAAAGCACTAGAGAACAAGACATTTCAGTTATACACATTTAATAATTGAGTGTATTACCTGTGTTACAGATGAGGAGAAGAATGAAGGATGCAAGCAGACGATATACTGCCATTGTAACAAACATCAAGATGGCTGAAGTTTTTTATTTAAGGCGAGACACGGCAGACAAAAACCTCGGGGTTTTTTTCACTGGTCAATTTTGAGATTTTTGGATATCTGTCTTCAATAACATGTCTTCTTTCAGACTTGTGGTGAAAAAAAGTCCGAAATACACATTTAGGTCTTTATTTTACTACACTTTGTCTGTTTGCGTCTGTAGATTTCTCATAAATTCATCAAAAGTTGTCGTTATAAATCATCCCTCTACTCCGCGATCTGCACCCTGTCATCACACACACCGTGAGAAAGCTCTCTCTCTCTCGCCTGTAAAATACTGCCGGATCCAAATATGGTCATTTCCTTTTTATCAGCAACCAATCGTGAAAGTAAAAGGGGGGATTCAACTCTAAATGCGCAATCTCATTGGCTGATGCTAAATCTTTAAAGCCCGTTTTCTCAAAATGACTTTTCTCTCATACTCCAAGTCCGAAATCTCCACTTCAGTAGCACCTATACCAAACTTTCCAGTCTTGTACCTAGTTATATTATGAAGACATTTACCGAGGGATTTGTAAATATATTATTCCTAGCCTGATTTATATAACATTTTGTTCCAAAAAACATGGCGAAAATCATTGTTTTAAGGCTATTGGCAGTATATTCTGATTTACAGGATAACAAAAGTAGATATCCATAAATCCCTCTGTAATTTTTCCCCATCTAATATGTGAACACAATGAAAAGATAATTTTGAACCTGGCTTTATCCAATACTCAGATTTCGTTTTTTTAAATATATGCAAATTAGCGCATATTTAATTAGGCAAGGCAGGTTTATTTATATAGCACATTTCATACATGGATTTCTCGGCGACGTCATCACTTCTTGCGCACGCAGCCAGGGGGCAAAAGACCCGCGGTCTTCGTACCGGAGTAAAGGGTTTCTGATGGCAGATACATTTTGATAGACGTACCCTGCCATGCATTTGCAGTTAGCCGTAAGGATGTAACCAAGGCCCTTATGGACATACACCCAGGCATCATAAGGCTCGGCTTTAATGCCTTGCCTTTGACTAGGGAGCACATCTGACCTCAACACGCAAAAATCCGGTGCAGCATCAAGTATTTGACGAGCTGCACATGACCACATAGAACGTAGTTGTATGCATGGTTGTATGCATCAAGGGATTTGTACGCTCTAATCATTTCTCTTTTATACACACTTGGTGTCTGAATTAGACAATTATATATATATCAGGCCATACAATTGCTGGCCACTTCTTGTCATCCACAATCCAAAGATCGTCAGGTATTGCGTAGGGATCAGGTGTTGTGCCGAATTTAGACTCCCTGCCAAATTATTACCCCCCTCGTTGAAATCAGTATCTGATTGCCTAATCCTAACCCCACCCCTAATCCTAACCCCTCCCCCACATCTAATCCTAAACCTACCATACTAGGGGGGTAATAATTTGGCGGGGGTCAGAATTCGGCACCACACCTGTTAGATCTCACCATTGCTGAGAGTAAGTTTTTTAATATAATCGCCACGGTCGGAGATACTACTTCCCACATAATCCATCGTCAAATCTTTGATTTACAGTAAAGTAACGTTATATGTGTGCAGTCATGATATGTTGCAGGTCGTAAAGTAACGTAAACAAGGTTAACTTATATAAAAGCAAATTCGGGCACTATACATTACTAACTTAGTCTAACATGATAATTCATACATGCATCACAGTATGTCCGGATTTTGATTCGTAAACAGTTGGACGTTTTACATAATGTTATATTAATATGAAAAACAAACAAACAGATCCAACTCTGAAATTGCAGTTTATTATTGAGTCAACAAGAAATTACAAACAATGCGAAATCTACGTTAATTACAATGTTCTTTTACAGAACTCGGCATAACAGATAGCGTTTTTTTGCCCCCTGGATGCGCGCGCATCCGGTATTGTTTGTATACAAGAAACCCGTGTATACACAATGGTAATTCAAAGTGCTTTACATAGAAGAAATTAAAATAATCAAAAGAAATCAGAATAATTAAAACAGTTTAGAATAAAAGATAAAATACAGAAATAATCAAAAGAAATCAGAATAATTAAAACAGTTTAGAATACAAGATAAAATACAGAAATAATCAAAAGAAATCAGAATAATTAAAAAGCATAACAGTACAAACAGTCGGACGAACAGTGGTACAGTGCTCATTCAGTAAATGCAAAGTTAAACAGATGTGTTTTGAGTCTGGATTTGAATGTGACTACTGTAGGAGCACATCTGATCTCTTCTGGAAGCTGGTTCCAGCTGCGGCTGGCATAGTAGCTAAAAGCAGACTCGCCATGCTTAGAGTGAACCCTTGGTATTTCTAGCTGATGTGATCCTAGTGATCTGAGTGATCTGTTGGGTTTATATTCAGTGAGCATATCTGCAATGTATTGAGGTCCTAGGCCATTGAATGATTTATATACCAGTAATAATACCTTAAAATCAATCCTAAATGTAACTGGCAGCCAGTGTAAAGACCTGAGGACTGGTGTGATATGTTCATATTTTCTGGTTCTGCTCAGAATCCTAGCAGCAGCGTTCTGTATGAGCTGCAACTGTCTTATGGTCTTTTTGGGAAGGCCAGTGAGAAGTCCATTACAATAATCCACCCTGCTGGTGATGAAAGCATGCACAAGTTTCTCTAAGTCTTGACTGGAAACAAAGCATCTAATTCTTGCAATATTTTTCAGGTGATAATATGCTGATTTAGTTATTGCTTTGACATGACTACTGAAACTAAGGTCTGACTCCAGAGACACACCCAGATTCCTGACTTGATTTTTAGTTGTTTGACCCCTAGACTGAAGGTATGCGTTCACTTTGAGAACTTCATCTTTGTTTCCAAACGCAATGACTTCAGTTTTGTCTTTGTTTAACTGAAGAAAGTTTTGGGACATCCAATTGTTTACTTCATCAATGCATTGGAACAGAGAGTTAATGGGGCTGTAATCGTTAGGCGATAGGGCTAAGTAGAGCTGTGTGTCGTCGGCATAGCTGTGGTAAGCGATTTGGTTCTTTCTCATTATTTGGCTCATTGGGAGCATGTACAGGTTGAATAGGAGTGGCGCAAGAATTGAGCCTTGAGGGACTCCGCATGTCATGGGTGTCCACTCAGACTTATGATCTCCTATACTCACATAATAACCTCTCCCTACCAAGTATGACCTGAACCATTTTAGGACTATCCCAGAAAACCCGACCCAGTTTACCAGCCTGTCAAGAAGTATGTCGTGATCGACAGTGTCAAATGCAGCACTGAGGTCGAGTAGTACCAGCACTGATAATTTGCTTTTATCAGTATTTAAGCGAATATCGTTTACTATCTTTATGAGCGCTGTCTCTGTGCTGTGGTGCGGTCGGAAACCAGATTGAAAATTGTCAAAGTATCCATTTGAGCTTAAGAATTTGTTCAGCTGATTGAAGACAACTTTTTCAATGATCTTGCCTATGAAAGGAAGATTTGAGATCGGTCTATAGTTGTTTAATATGGTCTTATCCAGATTGCTCTTTTTCAGGAGGGGCTTGACAACTGCAGTTTTCAGGGAGTTAGGAAAACTCCCAGAGAGAAGTGAGGCATTTACCACTTCTAGGAGATCTGCTTCTAAGCTGTGTAACACCTTTTTGAAAAAAGATGTGGGAAGTGCGTCAAAGGTGCAGGTTGATGTTTTAAGGTGCTGTACGGTTTCTTCCAAAATGTTGCCATCAATTTCTTCAAAATCAGACATAGTGACTACTTTCTCAGGTTGTGGTCTGAACTGCCTGACCCCAGCGCAACTCAAGGATGAGCTGATCACCTTTCTGATATTATTGATTTTCTCAGAGAAGAAAGAAGCAAACTCACTGCACTTGCTGTCTGAGAGCATTTCACTGGGAATCTGGCTTGGGGGGTTTGTCAGTCTCTCTACAGTAGCAAAAAGAGTGCGTGTGTTGTTTATATTGCTGTTTATAATATTTGAGAAGAAAGTCTGTCTAGCTTTGCCTAGTTCCTTATTGAAAGCATGGATGTTGTCTTTGTAGATGTTATAATGGACTACAAGTTTTGTCTTCCGCCACATGCGCTCTGCTTTTCTGCATTGTCTTTTCATATTTTGCACTGCTGTTGAGTTTCTCCAAGGTGCTTTTTGTCTACCACTATTCTTCCTGACTTTCACAGGAGCAATATCATCAATTACGCTCTTAACTTTTGAGTTAAAAGAATCAAGGAGAAAATCAACAGAGTCAGCAGAAATGCTTGGTGTTAAAGATATGGCCTTCATAAACAGTACACTAGTGTTCTCATTTAAGCATCTCTTCTTGACAGACACAGATCTAGCTTCAATGGCAGGAGAGATCAATATATCAAAGAAAATACAAAAATGATCAGACAGTGCTACATCCTTAATAACAATCGACGAAATGTTTAGACCCTTACTGATAAGTAAATCTAGAGTGTGTTCATGATTATGTGTGGGTCCATGTACATGCTGAGTCAGATCAAAAGTTTTTAAAACAGTTTTGATTTCTTTTGCCATATTGGTTTCTGCATTATCTATGTGAATGTTAAAATCTCCAGCAATGATAAAACAGTCAAACTCTGAGGAAATAGTTGACAACAGTTCTGTAAAATCATCAGCAAAGGCTGGAGAGTATTTTGGAGGCCTGTAAACAATGATAAGTAAAATGCGTGGAGCACCTTTTAACACAATACCCAGATATTCGAAAGACGGGTAATTCCCAAATGATATTTGCTTACATTCATAGACATCTTTAAAAAGAGCAGCTAAACCTCCACCTCTTCTGACAGCTCTGCAGACACTCATAAAAGTAAAGTTAGGAGGGGCTGTTTCATTGAGGACTGTTGCACTGCAGCTTTCTTCTAGCCAAGTTTCATTTAGCAACATAAAATCCAGGTTGTATGTGGTTATTAAGTCGTTGACTAGAAGTTATTTATTTTTAAGTGAGCGGATGTTTAAAAGTGCTAACTTAACAGTCTTACTTTTTCTCCCCACAGCAATCTTAGTTTGTCGTGTAATAGGCACCAGATTAGATGGGTTTGCTGTACGGCTTTTGAAGGCCTTAGACTTTCTATCATGTAATCGAACAGCAATAGCGAAAGATACAGGCACACTGGGTTCCCGCTTGTTCTGTAAACATTTGAAAAAGTTATTGTTATCATAGCGGGGACCCGACACATATCACTGAGAGCTGGTATCAGTTGTTTTTGGTTCACCTCGAGCCGCTGGAGGAGGGTGTGGGCCCTGGCGCTGTGGCAGAGGCCGAAGAGCTCTCACAGGGGGAGGGCGAGGGCGAGCTGGGCCCGCAGGCTTTGGTGGTTGTGGGGCCTGCCGTTTTTTGGTTGGTATCTGGGGGCTTGCAGGAAAAGAGTGGGATAGTCTGGTTCCAGCATAAACCAGTTGTTCCATTTTCTCTGAGAAGCACAGAAGTGGAGATGCTGGAGAGAGAGATAACGTGTCCGGTGAGGGCTGTAATAAGCTGTCCTGGTTTCCTTGGCCGTTTTCCAGAAAGTCGTCCTTGGGTGCTGAATCTTGGAGAAGTGCTAGTATGTCACAGTCTGTCTGTGGTGAGCTCTGTGAGCAGGGCTCAGCTAAGATTGTGTCCGTGAGCAGAGGTTGTTGTGGCTGAGTGGTGTTATCATTGTCCTTGTGTGATGTGTCAACCGCATGTCCATTCAGGGGCTGAAGTGAAGTCCTGTGGTCATTCATACTGTATCCAGGTGTGTGTGTGCCATTCAGGTTGAGTGGATTGGCACACACTGCAGAAGGATGACGGAGGGAGAAGTAGATATTGTCCTTTAGCACTCTTGAACCAAGTTTGTTTGGGTGGTGGCCATTCTGTTGAAACAGTTGCCTCTGACTCCAGAAAAGATTGAAGTTGTCAATGAAGTTCACTCCTTTTATATTGCAGGTTTTTTGCAGCCATGTATTAAGCCCAAGCAACCGTGAAAACCTGTTTGTTCCTCTTGCTGGGAGTGGTCCACTGATGAATGTTTGAACTTTCAGTCTTTTAAGTGTTTCAAAAAGTTCATTGAAATCCTTCTTAAGGAGTTCCGACTGCTCTTTATGAATATCATTTTTCCCCACATGAATGATGAGTCAATTTGCAGTCTTATGTTTCATAAGAATGTTCTGAAGTTCCCTGTTTACATCAGAAGTTGTTGCTTGTGGAAGGCAGCACGTAGTTGTATCCCTGCTATTGATGTTTCTGATTATGGAGTCACCCACTATCAGAGTCCTGGGCCCGGCTGCGCTCTGAGCTGAGTGCCGCTGTCTGCTCGACCTTGAGCCCCAGTTAGCATCAGTGTTAGCTACTGGCTGATTCAGTCTGTGTTCATTCATCCAATTTGGGGATTCCTCATTCATTAATACTTCAAATCTGTTCTCAAGATGTATAGAAGGTGGTAGGAGACCAGTGTTTGCAATCCTTGTCAGAGCCATATCTGGGGTAGAGGATGCTACTGCAGCAATATGTGATGCTCGTGACAATCTGATGTCTCGAGTGCCTTTGGGTCTCGCTCCCTGTTTGTGCCATCGATTTGTAAGTCGATCGGCTTGTTTCTCTACACTCAGTATAGCCTGTCGAGGAGCACTAGATTCATGGGACTCACCGGCTGTATGCTGAGGGTGTCCGTGACGAAGCTCTGTTGTGTGTTCCGTCTGGTTTGGTGGTCCCGCAATTAACTTTGTTTCAAGAACTGCAATCCTTTGTAAAAGTCTGTGGCAGTTAGAGCAGCAAGTAGATTCCAGAGGAGGCATTGTCTTATCCTTATGAATGTCCTAATGGCAGTTGTGTTTTCTCTTCCCCGGAATGTAAGCTTTCAGTGGGAGGCTGGTCGAATAAAAGAATCTGCTTCTTTTTTTTTTTTTTTGTAGTAATCCAAGCGTTTGAGCACTGTGTTGATTTGCTGAAGTTAAAATTAGGTGATAAACGGAAATAAAATATAAAAATGTAAAAGCGATAGAGCAAAGCGCGGAGCAGTAAGCAAGAGCGTCCGAACAGTAGCTGAGCAGGAAGCAATTAGATAATGCCCAATTTGCATATTTAAACATTAAATTACAGAAAACTTGTAATCATTTTTTTTCTCATCTTAATGTAGGTAATCAACTGGCAAAGTTTCATGGTGATATCTGCTAGTTAAAAAAATTACCTTATTCACCTGTAGTGTCTCGCCGTAAACCAGGAAGTTGAATGTTGAAGTGACGCTCATGTTACTGTATAACTCTCTCACCAGCTCAGTTTTTGTCATGATCCTCGGCTGGACAATTATTAGTTTAGTTATATCAGTTAGATTTAATGTTAATGCTTATAAAACTAAAAAAAAATAAGCAGGAGATGTTTAAGAAAGATACAGGACAATTTATGAAAGTTACAGCATTTTAATAACCTGCATATGAGATTAGAGTATGAAAACTGAAAACAAACATTGGTTTGGACCAGTCACAGAAAACATTCCAGCATCCAACAATAAACTAATCTAAATGAGTAACTGTATAGAAATTCTAAACCCCATTCATAATACAAGCCACACACAGGTTTACATAGAAATGAGAGTGACTTTGACATTTGTAAAGTCCAACTAGAACATTGGCCCAGTTTATCTGGTTAATATGGCCCTGTTAGCCTCTGCTGGTAGAAGTTATAACTACACCAATCTGACTGCAAAAAGCATTTTCACCACCAATGACAGCCATTCAAAATATCATTGTAAAAATAGCAGAAATTCAAACAGCATAAAAAAAAACTATAAATAGTATGATTACAGTACATGAAATATGTTAAAGTGTCATGAGGGAAGCACAGAAGCACTCATTCATAATATCTGAAGTTCATTGGACTTCTGGATATTCTGTACACTTCCACAAGAGTCATGAAATCTGGTAGTCAAATCAAGACTTTAAGCTCTGTTTGTGAGTCCAGTCAATCAAAAAAGTATTTTTATGCTTTAACATTCATGAGCAGATGAAGGTGTTTGGTGTCCTACTGTACGGTAGGTGATGGTGGTCCAGGTATCTCCTGTCATCTTCTGCATCAGAGTCTGAACAAAAATGAATCGAACCACCACAGATCATGTGAAATACAGTTAATATTCATTGAGTCACATGACACTTATTATCTGTGACGTCTGCAGGAATAGATATGAAGTCATTTGAATCTCACCTCAACATCATCGTAGTCTGTATCATCGCTCTGTTTGACACCTGAGAGGTCAGAATATGGAAGTTTACTGCACAGATTACAGGTTTGAGTGGAAACGTGTTTCTTTGCATTTGATTGCTGTCAGATGTTTGATTTCTCTCATCTATCAGACTGACAGCCTACAAGTTTAATATTGACCAGAGATCTGGATTCACTACACAGCTCTTAGTAATATAAAATAGTTTTTTGTAGTATCTCCTTAGAAATTCATAAAGAGTTAAAAAGTGTATGAAATTTAAAAAAATGAGTTGAGTATTTATTGCCAGCAGCAAATATTTAGTGTAGTCAGAATTGTAGTCAAGATTTGAAAATAAACATTTAGAAACAATATCATTTTGTGTATTTAAGGGATTTACAAGGAATATGCTGTGAAACAGAAAGAAAATAAACTATAAACATACAATATGGACAGACAAAACTAGACAATGATCTTGGCTTAATATAAATGTTTAGACTTTGCAGTAATCATGTGTTGTTTCTCTAAACCTTATTGCTTATGTTCCCCTTTAATAATTTCCATATTCCAACATTATTTAGCTACTAAAGAATATTTTTTTTAGGAATAAATATCAGTTTTTTATATTTGTGAGATGGATATACCTGTATTATTCTTGCAGCAACAGTAAAGGAGCAAACCAGAAAACACCATCACTATCACTCCCACAACACCAAACACAATAAACATATGACTTAACAACGGCATAAAATGGGGAGTTTCGGGAGAAATTTGTAGTCTTTCATTATCTGGAAAGTAAAAGATGAAGAACATAATAATTAGTCTATAGTAAGCAGACTTGATTTGTGAGATTAAACATTAAAAGCAGATATTACCTCTACAGAGTTGTTTTATATTTATTCTGTCTTCCTTCCAGCTGACAGTGTTGCTATGGTTACAGATGATTGATTCCTCACTGCAGTCCAGGATGAGATTGTTGTTCTCATGTGATGTCACTTCCTCTGGAGAGCAGCTGCCATATTGAAAAATGGAGCTGAGTGTGAGGTCGTGACCTCTACATGTAAAATTAAAAATAACACAGGAATCACTGGACCAGTGTGAGTTTACAGTCAGAACAGGAGCCTCCACAGCGTCTGAAACACATTTACTCCAAGATCAGAATCACACTCACAATTTAACAGCCCATTGATTTAAAAAAAGTTTAAACATTAATTCATGCTGTATAAATATCACAGCAGAGATCCAGTAAACATTAAAGTCTAAAGACAACATTAAGAATAAACACGACACAACAATATTTATTTAACCACAGTTATACTTTATTTAAAATGTCAGAGTAAAAATAAACGTTAATAAACTGATGAATAAAAAGAAGTGCCACAAGCTTGTGCACACTGTATAAAAGAGAGAAATTAAACATATATTACTCTTATGAATTGTCTTTTATGCAGGAACACAATGAAATGAGACTCACCTATAACAGATACTCTGTATGTTACAATATTGTTCTCCGAATCTCCACTTGCTCTTGCTGTATAGAGTCCACTGTCTGTCTTCTGCATGTTCTTCAGTGTGAGAGAGAAGGTTTCATCATTCAAATCCACTCTGTCCTTGTAGGAAGAGTGAGGTTTTACTTCTTTAGTTCCACTTATATATATAATTATATTCTCTGATTTATCATTTGTCCAGGATAAAAGATCAAACTCTGGTAGTTTCTGTGTCTGTATATCCAGTTGAACAGAATTTCCCGTCTGCACAAACACAGAGATCTCAGCACTGAACCCTGAGAGAGAAACACACTGTTTTGTTTAGCATCTCATGCTCTGTGTTCAAGTAGAGTTGATCAAAACTACTGTTTCCATTCTGGAGTTGCAGTTTTGCAGATATTTTAGTCCCTATTATTTACATTATGCATTCCTCTCAGGCGGCAAAGTTAGATTACAGGTTAGATGTGTTTTATGAACATTGAAAACACACAAATAAAAAAACAAACTATGAGCGAGTTGCGACGACAGTGAAGGACAGGCCAGGACTTTACGTTTTATAGCTTACATGGCTATAGACATTTTAAGGAATTTTGGCATGATATTTGTACTTTAAAATTTCAAGGCATCGAGTTAGTTAAATCTCTGGAGATAGGGAGCGCTATCTCCTTCAACGAGAGGCTTTTTGGATTTATACGCTTCAAACGGTATACCCCAATGGTTTAAATTAAGAATTGGCTTTAAATTGTTTCTTGTGAAACTATTTTGATCTGAAATTAATTTAATCCATTTAATTCTTATGTTTAAATTTGTGTTTATTTTCATTGTATTATTATTTTCTTATTCTTGTTTTTCTTTTTTGGTAATTGTTCATAAGGGTTACATGTGAGCATTATCTATGGCCTGTTTTGTAGTATTATTTCTAGTGTGTCTACAATTTTGACGGTGCAGATGATTTGATGACGTTAATGGGGTTCACCTGTGATGTTTAAAAGCAATCCCTTTGTTGTTTCACACACACACTGATGATGGCTTAGGCTGAAACGCGTCTGTGTGGACATGGTATTAATAAATATATGAGATATAACTAGAGAGTGCGTTTTTTAATCTTTATCTGTTTTATTATGTGACAGCAGTCGTCCATGAGGGGCTGCTGCCTTTACTTTCGTTTTGTATTTGTTTATTTTATTATTAAAAGTCTTTGAACTTAAAAGTTCGCTGGTTTCCACCTCCTTCCCACAACAACTAACTGTGTTAAAACATGTTTCATGAAATATAATCAAAATATCTCCAATAAATACAAATCTGATGTCTGTTTTTCAATCCATAATGTACCCTAATGGAAATGATTCTTTAACACTCTTAATAGTGTTAGTAATGTTAGAGACACATCACTCTTGCTCTCTAGTGCTTCATCAGCAGATCCTGTTCATCAGATGCAGAACTATCAGACTGAACATGATGCTTTTTACAAGCGACATTATAGATAAAGCCCTTAAAAACAAGACATTTCAGTTATTTATACACATTTAATAATTGAGTGTATTACCTGTGTTACAGATGAGGAGAAGAATGAAGGATGTAAGCAGACGATCTACTGCCATTGTATTAAACATCAAGATGGCTGAAGTTGTATTTAAAACAGGAAGTTGAATATGTTGAAATGACACTCATGTAGCCGCATTATAACTCTCTCTGTCAGATGAGGAAAATCACTGTTTCACACTGATCAACAGTTTTTCCCTCCATATTGATGAGACTAGAAACTATGAAACTTGAACCAGCCACATAAAACAAACTATGTGGAAAAAACACATACAAGCATGTTGTGAATTGGTTATACTATACTACTACATGAGCAATCACTGTTAATGCACACCTTACATTAACATTAAGAGGTAATGTTACATTACATTAACACTCCCAATGTGTGTGCTCTAACTTGGATGATTTAAATGCAGAGGACAAATTCCAAGTATGGGTTACCACCTTCTCATAGTAGATGTGAAGTATGCTTGCCATAATACTATCCCAGCTACCACAAATATGTTCTAAGAACACTTTGCTAATGTTCCCGTTATGAAAACACAATTTTTTAATGTTCTCTGAACATTAAAAATGTCCAGTTTTTCAAATGTTTAAAAAGAGTTTTTTTCTTGGCTATGCGAATGTTAAGGGAACATTCAATTATTATTATTATTTTTTTTTGCAAATGTTATGGGAATGTTACTTTTGAATGTTCTCAGAACATTCTGAAACAAGAAGTAGCATTTAAAAATCGTTTAAAAATACGAACCTCCAACTAAAATGATTCAGAAAAAGATATAGAGCTAGACAGTGTTTTTGTGCGAACGTTTTGAGAACATTATTAAAGACCAGATAACTCTAAGCAAACAGTTATTAACATTAGGCTAGAAGAATGTTTGTTCATAATTTTTGTCCTCTCATAATATTTCTTTCTCTTCATCAAAATTCTTAAATTAATAATCACATGTTCAGTTTCACTCTGTCCACATCATTCACACAACCCTTGGATGTTTAGATATTAGATGAAGCATTTTATTTAGAACGTATGCTCCAATCTTAATCTTGAGATATTACTACTTATTAAAACCCACTTAAAAACTTATCTTTTTAGACAGGCATACTCTCTTTAACTTTTAAATTTAAGTTGACTGTAAGGATCCCATCCTTTCTCCTGTTCTTTTTAATAGTATTTTATGTTATTATATTGCCTGCTTTTCGGTGATTCAATGTTTATTGGATTGAGTGTTTTATTGTTGATTTTGTAAGGTGACCTTGAGTGTTGAGAAAGGCGCCTATAAATAAAATGCATTATTATTATTATTATTTATACCTCTCCCAACTTTTCCTTGTATTGAAAATAAATGTCTCCCTTTGATTTCATTACTCCAATACTGTTGCCATTTTAGTAGCATTTTTCTTTATCTGTCAATTTCTACCATTTCTTATTCCACTGCTTCTTTTTCACTGTTAGCTGGGATCTAGATTGTACTAAAGACTAGACAGACAAAACATAAGAAACAGCATCACATCCAGATGAATGAATAAATGGAAGGAAATACACTCTAATTTTAAAAGTTGACCTTGTGACGCAAGACTAGAATTAATTAAGTAATCGAATTAGATTATTATTTATTAAAAGTTATAATTTTCTGAAATCAAACACTTATATACAGGACAACCATTATCATAAGTGAAAATCATAGAAAACACTTTTAAATTTTAGGGTAAATTACATGTAGCGGGTTTTCGTTCTTTGTGATAGTATAGTGTTGTGTTTGTCAAGTTATTATAGTGTAGTGTAGTACCGTGTGGCATTTAAATGAATAATGTATTCATTTAAATGAATAGTGTATTCGACATTTTGTAACGAAAGTTCAAATTTAAATGACGAAGAAATAGCGAGCCGTCAACATTACGCCTCAAACAGGACCTCAGATGAGGAGCTCTATATATCGCCTGTTTGAAATTATACGAATATTTGTATAAAGCTTGAACAATAATAAAAATGCATATTTCCCAATATATAAATAAGATTTATTATTTCATCTGAACGATTATCACAGGATTGATTTGAGATATATATAAGTATTACCAGCATTAGCTATCTAACATTACCTATTTACGCGACGCGGAGCGGTCAGGACCTAAAAACATGGGATCGAAGAAGCATCGAAGGAGCCGATCGCGTTCTTGCTCTGAAGAAAGATCCCGCAGACATGTCCGCTCGCCAGAGAACAGACAAAGTCGGAACCGCTCTCCTGTGAAGGGTTCTCGCAGACGAGGGCGGTCTGACAGCGGCGGCTCCAGGAACAGCGGAGGTTCTGCAGGCCCGAGCCGACACAGAGGCAGGGAGTCCGGCCACTCCAGCGAGTCTGACCGCGATCTGAGAGACAGAAGAGCACGATCACACGGAAGATCAAGAGACAGAGACAGGTACTAATAAACATTGACACAAATAATCAAACTAGTCTGTAGGATTCCAGTTTGTCCGTTAGAAGGGGGTACGTGGAATTTTTTAGAAAAAAACAAACATATCAATATATACAATAAAAAGTTGAAATGACATGATGTCATTTCAACTTTTTATTGTATATATTGATATAGTATCGTATAGTATTATAACGAGTGGAAAGACGTAATAATGTAACGTAATAGTCAAGCCAAGGCGTGTAGCACATTTTGTTCACCGTGATAATTCAAGTGCTTTTAAGAGGAAAAAGTAATAATACAAAGGCTACTAAAGGTTACTAAAAAAAATGCAATAGCTATAAAGTAATACGTTTAAGAAAATAATAAATTAGTTAAAATGGTATACTTAAAAGGAATATGAGGGTAAATAGAAACTAAATATTTTCCAAATAATATTTTAGACATTTATAATAAAATTTAACAGTGTAAATTGAGTCTTTATACAATAAACCAGGTATAAGCCTTTTAAATCTCAAAGTAGGCATGAAACAGAAGATGTAATATACTTTTCTTTTTCGTTGTGATGTATATCTGAGTGAAATGGCTTATTGAACAAGTAAAAATGTAGGGTGGTAATTGATTTAGTCTATCGGTTGATTGGATGATTGTGGTTTGCTATTGGTGGATAATTGGATTTCATGTGAGTGACAGGTTGCCCCGCCCTCGCGCCAAAAAACATCATCAGAGAAGAGATGTCGATGCAAGAGAGAGGGGACTTTACTTTGATGAGGCCACATGAATTATAAAACAAATAATGATGTGCAGTGTGCACTGAGAAATTATTTATAACAAATAGTGCAATATTCCATAAAAAAACAAGATTAGTCAATTTTGATTTCATGGCGTCTTTATAATGGGGGTCCTTCATACAAGGATGATCATATTCAAAAAACTGAAAACTCCTGATTGTGATTGCAGCTAAGTGTTCTAACTGTTTTTTATTATTATTATTTATTGTTTTAGCTCTTCAGGTGATAATCACAATGATCATAAGAAACATAAGATGAAGATGAAACACAAGGATGAAAAGGGCAGCAGGAGGAGGAGGAGTACAAGCTCGTCCCGCTCCAGCACAGACTCCAGCTTGGAGCGTGATCGAGAGAGGAGGAGACGACAGAGTAGGAGTCCCAGCCGGGAGAGAGGGAGGAGAACGAGTAAAGAGAGGGAACGAGACAGACGTAGAAGCTCAGAATCCAGATCCTCGAGTTCCTCTTGCTCCTCCGTCGACTCCGATCAGGGGGGAAAGACGGCACAGGGTCCCTCCACTGCCAAAGAAGAGACGAAGAAAAAGAAGGAGATGATGAAAGCGCTGGAGACCCCAGAGGAGAAGAGAACCAGGCGTCTGGCCAAGAAAGAGGCCAAAGAGAGGAAGAAGAGAGAGAAGATGGGCTGGAGTGAAGAGTACATGGGCTACACCAACGCCGACAATCCGTTTGGAGACAACAACCTGCTCGGCACGTTCAAATGGCAGAAGGTGAGAGAGATGCTTGATGATAGCAGAGGTCAGATGTGGCCTTTTGATCACGTTACGTTCTGACATCGAAACAAAACAATATTTACCTCAAAACATGCCATGATACGATTCAGGAGCCTGTGATGGATATATCAATTATGATATTATGTGCTAGGACTGGTTATTGACAGAAATTTCACACTTTGATTCGATTCCAATTCACAAGCTTGTGATTCAATACAGATTCGATACCGATTATTTTGGATATATCAGGTACATTAAATGGCAAATTTTCTTAAAAGAAAAAAACTGCTGTGAACTAGTTGGTACTACATTACTATAAAAATGAAAGTTAAAATTGAACGATTTGTGTACAAACACTTAAAAGAAGGACTTTTTTGTATAATAAAGTTATAATACTAACTTAATAGTTACACAATTACATTTTGACTCCAATTTTTTTTTTTTTAAATATAAACTTTTAAATGGTGATTGTCATAAAAACTCTTTGCTTAATCTGAGGAGGCAACAGCGATCCGTTACGCCGCATTTAAGAGTACCAAAAACGGTATTGTTAGAATTTTTACATAAAATTGACAGAATTTGAAATCTGAGATTTCGTTTCATATCAAATTTAAAAAGCTTATTGCGAGTTATTGGATGGGAGGAGAGCTACAATGTTCTGTTCATTCATCAACTGAAAACAGGATAGAATAAAAGATCGATTCTTGGAATTTAAGAATAAAACCATTTCATAAAAATGAGAATCAATATTTTTTTTTACCCAGCCCTGTTATGTGCCTATTTTACACAGCCAGCATTTTTTTTTACTCACAAATGCAACCAAAATGTAACATTAAACATTTAATTGAACTCCTCTCTGAAAATCCTGCAAATCTTGTATCCAATTGGGACATCTACAACAAAAAATACACTTAAAAAATATATATATGTAGAATAATTATAGAAAAAATCAAATTACTAATGAGTTTATCAGTCATCTGTTGATGACAGCTCATCATTGACTTGTGTAATGAAAACAATCAAGACAGTCTCACATGTGTATTGATTGATTGACACATAATATTGTTAGTCATTTGATTGGAGCATATATTGATATCGATGTACCGTTACACCCCTAAATGCATCTTGATATTGCAGTGATGTTGCTTGAACATGTCTGGTTAGGACTAAAGAAATAAAGTTAATTTTTCTGCTGTGTGTGTGTGTGTTTCCAGGCTCTAGAGAAGAAAGGCATCGGGCACTTGTCAGAAAAGAATCTGAAGGAGAGAAATAAACACATTCAGGAGGAAAACCGCAGGGAACTACAGAAGGTGCCAAACACTTCTGAACACTGACATGCTATAGAATTGGGAATTGTATAGGGGATTTTGATTTCTAAATTGAATTAAGAAAAACTACAGAATTTAGAAAAATGTATATACACATGAAAAAGTATTTTTACGTAACATGACTGGAGGTACCATAAACAAATGTGATAATATTTTAAAATAGTTTAATTAGTCAGAATCAAATATAAAATAATGTTTAACAGGTCACTAGTTCTTTAATTTTCACATATAATGTGATAAAATATCAGTGTAATGTTTTAATTCATATTTTTAATTAGGTTTTTTTCTTTCTTTTTTTTTCTTTAAAATGCAGTTTAGTATTTTGTTGTGTGTTTTGTTTGTCATTTCTATTAGTTTTAGAATTTTTAAAAAAATATGTATAAATAGTTTCAAATAGTTTCTATTCAGTTTTACTACAGTTTTAGTTATTTTAGTCTATCAAGTTAAACTGAATGGAAATTAGTAATGTTGTTTTAGCAACTAGCTGAAATACAATAAGTTAAATTTTTTAAAAGTTTATTTTATTTCAAGTAACTGAAGTTTTTTTCTACTGTTTTAGTTTTAGTTAACTATAATAACCCTTCAACATATGAATTGAACTGCCATGACAGTCATAACTATTGATTAATTTCCCTAATGAAATGTTCTCTCATAATAAATTGTTCTGTATTTTTGTACTGCTTTTTTGTTAAATGTGCATCCAGATTGCTAAAATGAGATAAAAACTGAAGTAAATGTGTGAGACTTGTGCATTCAGGTGAAGCAGCTGCGCCTGGAGCGAGAGCGGGAGAAATCCATGCGGGAACAGGAGCTGGAGATGCTCCAGAGGGAGAAAGAGGCAGAACATTTCAAAACATGGGCGGAACAGGAAGACAACTTTCATCTGCACCAGGCCAAACTGAGGTCACGCTCTTCAGATGGCTCATCTTTTTATACATACGTACATGTGATTGGATCATTTGTAACGTGTTTCTGTGATGCGATGCAGGTCTAAGATTCGTATCCGTGACGGCCGAGCGAAACCCATCGACCTGTTGGCTAAATACATCAGCGCTGAAGATGACGATCTGTCGGTGGAGATGCATGAGCCGTACACCTTCCTCAACGGACTGACAGCCACAGACATGGAGGACCTGCTGGAGGACATCAAGGTGTGTGTGTGAGAGAGAGAAACAATCGTTTAACACAGTAACCGTACTTCTTGCATAACTTCCATGGTGGTTTTGGTCATAGTCGTAGTTTTACCCGCTGTGTTACTGGCTGCAGGTGTACATGGAGCTGGAACAGGGCAAGAACGTGGATTTCTGGAGGGATATGACCACCATTACTGAAGACGAAATCAGCAAACTGCGCAAAATGGAGACGTCAGGGAAAGGGCCAGGTGATGTGATGACCTATCATATTTACATCCGGTTTACTTTACAGTTGATTCATTTCAGAGTAAATATTGTATAAAATAAATGTTCACTAAATGTTAGTTACTTTAATTTATGGTATCAATACATTTGTAAAAAAATAATTCAAGATTGTATTTACACTACTATTCAAAAGTTTGGGGTCTTTTTTTTAAGGAGTTAGCAAAGATGCATTAAATTGATCAAAAGAAGCAATAAAGGCATTTATAATGTTACTAAAGATTTCTATTTCAAATAAATGCTGTTCTTTTGACCTTTCTATTCATCATTTCCACAAAAATTTTAAGCAGCACAACTGTTTTAAATATTTCTTGAGCATCAAATCATCATATTAGAATGATTTCTGATTCTGAAGGATCATGTGACACTGAAGACTGGAGTAACAATGCTGAAAATTTAGCTTTGATCACAGGAATAAATTACATTTTCTATTCAAATAGAAAAGGTATTTTAAATGATAATAATATTTAACAACATAACAGTATTTTTGATCAAATAAATGCAGCCTTAGTGAGCAAAAGAGACTTATTTAAAAAACAACAACATAGGAATCCCAAACTTATTATTATTGTATTATAGATTATTCATTATTTATTTGTCATTATTATTATTATTATTATTATCAGTTTTCATACAGTAGTGGACAAATATATGAAATGACCCTGCAAGTTCGATTAAACCATCAAAATACATGGACAATATTTTATATTTTTAATTATTTTAATACAATATTTTAATTTAATTATTTAACACTAAACTGGTTAAGGTATTTATCTGACAAAATTATTTGAAAAAAAAGGGGTTAGCTACAACTACAGGTTTTATTTTACTATGCAAAAACAAAAAGCTCACAGGAAAAAGCATATGTTGACTACAACAATCAGTTATTAATATTCATTGGTTCTCGCTTCCTTTTGCATGTTCATAATTTCTTTGTATGACAGCCTGGCCAAAAATTGTCACGTTTCATATCACAAATAAAATAATTGACTCCAAGCACAACTAAGCAATATGCTTACAAAATCTTTAACACTTTTTGAATAATATTTGAATGAAGTGTGAAGATCAGCCATCACTTCTGGCCACTAGCTACAGTTCTCTCTAAATAACTGCAGTAAACTCATTTGAAATCTACAAAATCTATTCACATAACAGTGCAAATGAAATATGTTATATGAAATCTGTGAGGTTATATAGTTTTCTACAACACTTCTCATAATTTAGTACATTCCGTAATGAAAGTCATCCATCTCTGATTTTGTTTTTTGATTCAGGTGACCGGCGTGAGGGCATAAACACATCTGTCAGCACAGACGTGCAGAGCGTGTTTAAAGGGAAGACTTACAGTCAGCTTCAGGCTCTTTATATGAACATCGAGAGTAAGATCCAGGCCGGAGGCTCCAACCTGGACATCGGCTACTGGGAGAGTCTCCTGCAGCAGGTGCGGGTCTACATGGCACGGGCCAGGTGCGTATCCCAGCAGAACCGTCATGGGGATTTTGGGAGTTTTTAGCATTCAGCAATGTCTTAAAATAAGGGCCTGTGTGTGTTTGTGAAGGCTGAGAGAGCGCCATCAGGACGTCCTGCGGCAGAAGCTGTATAAACTCAAACAGGAACAGGGTGTGGAGAGTGAACCGCTTTTCCCCATCATCAAAGAGGAGCCAGAGAACGAGCGGCCCATGTGAGTGACTTCATTTCTACCTGAACTTTCAGACTTACAAGTGCTATTTTTTTTAAGAGACATTTGGGTTGAAAATTCAAAATAGCAATGCTTTCAAGATGGAAAAATTTAATAAATTGGAGCCTGCTGAATTAAATATGCAACAGAAAGGCCATGTGACTATGTAGTATGCTATGTTGTCATTCTGCATACTGTTTAACATATAATAATAATTTAAAAAAAAAAATGCATTATACAGTATATACTAGAGCTGCATGATTAGTTGTGAAAGGATCACGATCTCTTATCCTACATGACAATGATAAACCTTTGACAAGTACAGTGAACATTCAGATCTGGGTTCTGATCCAGAGAGAGCAGTTTTCATGTACAGAGATGAAACTGCTTCACAAACAGTCTTTTCAAACACACAGTGTTAAATATTCATACTATAACAGAAGTACTGGGATTAGAGTTTATAGTTCTCATACAAACACTGATGCCTACGGAATCTAGCGATAAGAATAACCATTACACCAGTAGGTGGCGACAAGTGACTTAAAATAATAATGAGAGTTTTAATCTAATCACAACCGACTGGAAAATTCAATAAAATCACCTGAATGCTTAGACTTCTGAATCTAAATGTTATTTTTAGACTAATTTGAACGGGAGAAAAATACTATATAACTGTATTTTTTAAGATGGAAATAAACTGGACTCATTCTGCTGAATTAAACATGCAACTTTGTGAGGTCACATAACTAAGTAGTTTTCTACAATTTTAAATGATTATTGTTGAATTCTGAATACTGTTTCATTTATTATCATTTTTTAAATAGTATGCATTATACATTATATACTTCTTACTAGCAGTACGCTAATATTCCTGGGTTTCCATGATGATGATAAATCTGGAAATATCAGGGAATTTGTATTATAATTATTAAATTTGGGCCTGAAAATATCATGGATACAATTATCTAGTTAATCAGCTCTGAAAATTCTAGTTCTAAAATATGTCAAAACCTGAAATTGCACTATAAAATGTTTATATATAATGATCTAATCACAAATAAAAGAAACTGCATTATTTCAACACATACCCCCAACGTTTGATTTGTCCATTCTGTTACCCAGAAGCCCTAGAGAGGCAGAGTCTGCAGATGAAGAAGCGGGCAGCTCTCAGCAAGGTGCCAGCTTGGAGAAAGAGGAGAGCAGACGGACCAAGAGGAAGGATGGAGAAGAGGGTGAGCGTTCAGGAAGAAGCAGTCCTGAGGAGAAGAAGGGAGATGGAGAGGAGGGAGAGAAAGATGAAGCCGCGGAGTCTGTGTTAACAGAGGAGGATTTGATCCAGCAGAGTCAGGCTGAGTACGACTCGGGCCGCTACAGTCCCACACTCCTCCAGCCCTCGGAGTTACCGCTGGACACACACATCATGAAGGTGGAGGAGGACCTGCAGAGACTCCTGCTGGCCCGGAGACAGCTGCAGGTGACAGGTGCGTATCGCATCATAGACCACAGTGACATTACACACACCACATGCTTTAACGTTTCACTACCGGAATTGTATCAGGAAAAGAAAGTCAAATGTGAACGTTTAAATTTGAAAATAAGCATGCACTTTCATTGTTTGAAAGAATTTATGGCCAGTGTATAGAACCAGTTTATTTTTCATTTATGGCCAGTGTATTTTTTTTTAATTGGCTTCCTATTCTATCATCCCGCTCTTTTTTTATTTGTTTTGTTGCTTTTTCCAACAAAAAAGGGCAAAAAACAAACAAAAACGTTTCCTGCACACATGAAATTGCATGTAATTTCAACTTCTGCCACTGGGAGGCGCATTATGTCCCACCCCACCCCGCCTCGGGACAGGCCACTTTGAATTTGTGAGGGTGGAAAAAAATATGTAGAAAGATTTTTAAAAATTGTTTACATTTTATTTGGGTGTTACCAACAGTCGAAAAGCAGGAAATAGACTCAGGGAGGCACTTAATGAGCTTCACTAATGAGCTGATGGTTACAGAACATGTTTTACTTGATATCTTCAGGTTGTCATACCAAAGTATCATGCTCTTTGATGTTCCCTTAAAGGGATAGTTCACCAAGTAATTTTATTCTTTCATTAATTACTCACCGTCATGTCATTCCAAACCCGTAAGACTTTCGTTCATCTTCGGAACACAAATAAAGATCTTTTTGATTCAATCTGAGAGATTTCGGTCCCTCCGTTGACAGCTACACAACTACCACTTTGACAGTCCAAAAAGTTCATAGAGAGATCATAAATCTAATCTATATGAATTGAGCGGTTTAGTCCAAATTTTTGAAAGAGAAATGTTACGCAGGCGCACGTTTGAGCTTCAGCAAGAACCAAAAAGGTTTGTTCTCTCGTCAAGCAGGTTCGATTGAGCTTGTATATGTTCGCTGATCACTGTTTAAATGTGAATAAAAGACTAAATTCAATCTAAAAAAAGTTATTTTGTATAACTGTAATTACAGAAAATGAATCAACTTCATGTGTCAGCCAACTGGAATTAAGAATTCGACAATCTTGTAGAATAAGTGACTGTAAAGATTCTTAACTGATAGGAAAATAAAACTAGCTTATTAAGAGTTCACATTTGCTTCCGGTTATGGTTTACTCATGCTAAATCTTTTGTCTTTTTTCTTGAACAGGTGATGCAAATGAAAGTGCGGAGGATGCATTTGTGCGTCGCGCTAAAGAGGGAATGAGCGGCGACGAGGCCCAGTTCAGTGTCGAAATGCCTTTGACTGGAAAAATGTACCTGTGGGCCGACAAATACCGCCCGCGCAAGCCCCGCTTCTTCAACCGCGTTCACACCGGCTTCGAGTGGAACAAATACAACCAGACGCATTACGACTTCGACAACCCGCCGCCCAAGATCGTCCAGGGCTACAAGTTCAACATCTTCTACCCCGATCTCATCGACAAACGCTCAACTCCACAGTACTTCCTCGAGCCCTGTCCCGACAACAAAGACTTCGGAATTCTGCGCTTCCACGCCGGACCGCCGTACGAGGACATCGCCTTCAAGATCGTGAACCGTGAATGGGAGTATTCCCATCGGCATGGCTTCCGCTGCCAGTTCGCCAATGGAATCTTTCAGCTGTGGTTCCACTTTAAGAGGTACCGCTACAGACGCTGAAGAGGTGATTTGATGGCGTTTGATTTATATAAGCCAAGTGTTGATTATAGAGAACACTGAACGTTTCTTTTCAAATGCTGTAAAATTGGTGTAAATATAAAAATGCAAGTACAAACTCTGTTTATTGATGCCACACACATCCCCCGTTAGTGGAAAAACTGTTTTTCAAAGGGGTAGGACCTAAATGCGTGTACTTGACCTTGACATTTTCTGTTTTGCAGGCACTTTGCTTGAATTTGATTCCTTTTTAAACCATGTTAGTTGTTTGTACCTTAAAATTGTTATTCTTTTTCTATTTGTCTTTGAGATGATACATTAAAGGTGGTTTGCTAACTCTTTTTTTTTTTTGTGCTCATTTTCTATTTTTGTTTTTCATTGGCAAAAGGCATTTTACAGCATTCAAGGTACAAAAATTGCATTTAAGTTAAAAATATTGTTAGCATCTAAAACAAGTTTCTGCTGTACATTTCAATATATATATATATAGCCTACATATATGTACACATAAACATGTAACATGAGCCGCATTAAACTTTAGACTAAGATGCAGTCATTTGACACTTGTCTTGGCATTCTGAAGATACAGGAAGTTCATTCTTGTCCATGTTGAATTTCCTTTAAAGGCAACATGCATGGGTTTGTTGCAACACCCACAGCAGGTTTTAACAAGACATCATTTTTTTAACTCCGAAGGGTGCCCCTAAAACAGGAAAACAACCAATACAATTGTCCTGAAATAGAATCAAAATAGTCTCTTGCCTCAGACTTTAGGGCTCATGTTTTTTATCAGCCGACCTGGGGGAAAAAATCATGTTTACAAGATTCTGAGTTAATAAATGATCACTTCTGAGGGAGAACTAATCACTGGATTTGATTCAGTTTGTTTGTGGCACTTACTAGCAAGTAAAGTACATATTTATTAGCAGAACAGTATTTTTGGCCTTGTTAGGGGCCGTTCACACAAAATACTTTTTATTCCACTGCACTCCTTTTCTATTGTTTTTCTATTTAAACTTGTTTAAACTTAAACTGATGTGTTTGACCATTGCGCTTGCGTTTTTTTTTATCTATTATTATTCCACTGCACTGCCCTAGCAAAAATGCGTTCTGTGTGAATGGCCCTTTAGGCCTGTGAAATAATCAGTATTTATTAATTTTGGACAGGATGCAATTCTTATCACAGAGTCCATTCACACAGAATGTGTTTTTGAGTACTGCATTTGTCATGCGCAAGACGCAGCAAAAGATGTTAGCGCTACGTTCAAAGGCATCCTTCTAGTGCATGTTAACAATTTTTTTTTTTTAAAGTGCGGTGTAATGCTAAATGCGTTCTGTGTAACCAACCCCTTAACTCTTTACATGGTTTTACTGATTTCTGAGAAACTGTTTGTGCATGCTCCTTCTGTGCTATTTTTCACATTGTGGTATAATCTATTTTATAAACCACACATGTGGTTGGTCGCTTGTGTAGGTACGTGATATGATCATTTCCTGTCTGGAAATGATGTATTAGAGATGAAAAAAAAAAACCTGTATTAGAGATGGATTTAGTTTGCTTTAAGGTCAGTCTTGCACACTTATTTTCTATCACGTATATGCGCTCTCAAGTGATCAAGATCACAAGTGTGGGTACAGGGTATTTACTGCTATAGTTTCAGATAAAAAAAAAAGTCGGCTGTGCAAATAATTTGGTGTATAGTGAGGAAACAGCAGGGCCATTCGGCTAAAAAAAACCACTAGAGAGTGTACACTCACCTAAAGGATTATTAGGAACACCATACTAATACTGTGTTTGACCCCCTTTCGCCTTCAGAACTGCCTTAATTCTACATGGCATTGATTCAACAAGGTGCTGAAAGCATTCTTTAGAAATGTTGGCCCATATTGATAGGATAGCATCTTGCAGTTGATGGAGATTTGTGGGATGCACATCCAGGGCACGAAGCTCCCGTTCCACCACATCCCAAAGATGCTCTATTGGGTTGAGATCTGGTGACTGTTGGGTCCATTTTAGTACAGTGAACTCATTGTCATGTTCAAGAAACCAATTTGAAATGATTTGAGCTTTGATATGGTGCATTATCCTGCTGGAAGTAGCCATCAGAGGATGGGTACATGGTGGCCATAAAGGGATGGATATGGTCAGAAACAATGCTCAGGTAGGTCGTGGCATTTAAACGATGCCCAATTGGCACTAAGGGGCCTAAAGTGTGCCAAGAAAACATCCCCCACACCATTACACCACGACCACCAGCCTGCACAGTGGTAACAAGGCATGATGGATCCATGTTCTCATTCTGTTTACGCCAAATTCTGACTGTACCATCTGAATGTCTCAACAGAAATCGAGACTCATCAAACCAGGCAACATTTTTCCAGTCTTCAACTGTCCAATTTTGGTGAGCTCTTGCAAATTGTAGCCTCTTTTTCCTATTTGTAGTGGAGATGAGTGGTACCCGGTGGGGTCTTCTGCTGTTGTAGCCCATCCGCCTCAAGGTTGTGCGTGTTGTGGCTTCACAAATGCTTTGCTGCATACCTCGGTTGTAACGAGTGGTTATTTCAGTCAAAGTTGTTGTTCTATCAGCTTGAATCAGTCGGCCCATTCTCCTCTGACCTCTAGCATCAACAAGACATTTTCGCCCACAGGACTGCCGCATACTGGATGTTTTTCCCTTTTCACACCATTCTTTGTAAACCCTAGAAATGGTTGTGCGTGAAAATCCCAGTAACTGAGCAGATTGTGAAATACTCAGACCGGCCCGTCTGGCACCAACAACCATGCCACGCTCAAAATTGCTTAAATCACCTTTCTTTCCCATTCTGACATTCAGTTTGGAGTTCAGGAGATTGTCTTGACCAGGACCACACCCCTAAATGCATTGAAGCAACTGCCATGTGATTGGTTGATTAGATAATTGCATTAATGAGAAATTGAACAGGTGTTCCTAATAATCCTTTAGGTGAGTGTATATGTACATGTATGGCTGTATGGCTGCTAGTAGCCTATGTGATGTAGTTGTGTATGATTTGGGAATAGGGGAGAGCCTATAAACCGACTCCACAAATGTTTTCGATGTGTTCTGGAGCTCGGGAGGTGCTTGTAAGATACTTGGCTCAGCTTGTAATTCCTCTTTCATGATGCAAGCCATGACCACATGAGCATCAATGATTGGTGCGCTTTCTTTCAACGAAAAAGTCAAAAACGAAATACTTTTAAGCTATTAAACCAAAAACAATCCGCTTTTTTAAAAGCTATTTTAAACGCAAGCAACAACATTCATGAGGCAGCTCAAATATGATTTGAAATATTGCCAAGCAGTTTGCTGGTTTTGCATGATTGAAATAGCTGCCTAGTGGCGTTACAAATATAGCCACCAAGTGATGACTTTTGCAGTTCTTTGCCAGTATAAGCTGCAATGTGGACAGGCTTTATGCTAAAAAGTCTGGTTCAGTGTCTTTTTGTCCATTGGACATTTGGCATATGGTGGTTGAACGACAGTATTTAGAATGAAAGGCAATTCATCAAGGACACAAAGTGGGTCAAAACAGCAGTTTAGTCAAGAGTTAACAGGTGCAAAAGAGGAACCAGCACCCATGGGCTTGATCTGCATTTAAATGATGAACTATCACATTAGCCGCATTAGCAAGTCTGTGCATTAAAACGATCTCAGATCTCTGATTCATCATTTATATGTCTCAATGAGATCTGACCTGAGGAACCAACCGTGGTTGAGAGTCTTTCTGTTTCTCTGGAACACCTCTGGATGTTTGCATAGATGTTGTTGCTGTTCATGTTCACTATTGATGATGCTACTTTATGTTGTTGAGCCTGGTTTGCAGAGAACCTCTCGTCTCCGCACCTGTTCGGCGTGTCCTTTACCCTACTGTGGCAACATGGCACAGGTAAATGCCCTTTGTACAGGTTCCAAATGACTAGCATAGCTAGAATTAAAGACAATATCACCACCATAGCCACTAGGGTGTTCTCTTTTTCCTTAATGTCACTGAGGGATGCTGTAGTCCCAGGTCCTGACCACATTTTCAGATCATATGCTACGTGTTGGGCCTCGTGTTTCCCCTCGACAGAACTGCAGATGTAGTGGCCGCTGGCTTCTGCGGAGGCATTGAAGATCATCAGGCTGTCCGAGAGGATCTGGAGAGTGTTTGACGGTCTGATCGGCTGTCCGTTCAGCTGCCAGTGAACCTTTGCCAGGTTGGAATAAGGCTGGCACCACAGCTTCACGGTATTGCCATGGAAAAACGAGATGTTGACTGGCTTACTGCCACCTGCAATACAAGGTCTAGATGTAGATTCTACCAAAACATACAGTATAAAGATTTTGGGATATACTGTATTACCAATTTGTGGACATTGACTGGCGTCACCGTCACTCAAACTCTGAATCACGGTGCTGTGGAAGAAAAAATATTACAGCAATCAGTAATATGCCAATATCAATATTTGTAATGGTGTAGACAACGGTGTGTGATATTATCACTTAAAAATATATACGTAGATTTTGCATTCATTTTTCTGACAATTAAACATTTTCCTGTAAAACTTCCATCACCATAATGCATATGGTGCACTGTTATATTAGTCTTTTGACCTGGTTCTGGTTCTGTGTGTGCTGTCTATGGTAGAGCAGCAGCTGGTGTTGAGGTCCCAGCCACAGAACGGATCCCTGGCCAGAACGCAGTCCAGACACGTGTGGTACCGCCCACATTCACTAATGGACAGCTGCACCACGCCCACCTCCGAACCCACGTACAGCTGTGGTTGGGATGACATCATCACACATAACTTAACATCTCTATAGACAATAATAGAGATTTCAATTATTTTGATTTGTCCCAGCTGAACATACATAACCCAAAATAATCCTTTAGAACAACACATGTCCGACACAGCACCATTTAAAAGTTTAAGGTCAGTAATATATATTTTTAAAGAAATTTAATTTTTATTCAACAAGGATGCAGTAAATTGATATTGTTATTTTGTTTTATTTTGTTAATTGTTATTTTGAATGTTCTGTTCATCAAATAATATATCACAGTTTTCACAAAAATATGAAGCACCACTGTTTTCAACATTGATAATAATAATAAATGTTATTTGAGCAGCAAATCAGCATATTAGAATGATTTCTGAAGGATCATGTGACACTGAAGACTGAAGTAATGATGCTGAAAATTCAGCTTTGCATCACAGGAATAAATTACATTTTATAATATATTCAAATAGAAAACAGTTATTTTTGTTTGTAATAATATTTCATAATATTACTGTTATATAATATTCTTATATTTAATAATTTTACTGTATTTCTACTAAAATAAATGCAGCCTTGGTGAACATTAGTGACCTCTCTCAAAAAAATATTTTACAGACCTAAAGACCTTTTGAACATTGGTGTATACAGAAAATAATTGTTAACTGCCATGTAAGATTTTAATGCCATTCAACCCATGGCTTTGGCATTGTTGCTTTACCAAATGAGTTACAGGATTAAAATTAGCTTTGCTGACAGAAACAGAGAGTATAAAATTGCACGACAAACACAGCTCATGAGGTTGCTAAGTGAGAAATAAACACATTGATCAGCTTTTTTACCGTGGTGTTGGAAAGTCGCAGTATCTTGACGGGCTCTGAGGGCTCAAATACCTGAATCTCTTCCATAATAACCATCTCTCCCTCATAATTCACAGCTTTCAGCACTGAACCGCTCTCTGATACATAACAGAACCGAACACAACGTGGAAGACAAGACAACAATCTCAGTTAAATGCACTTACACAACTGAAGATGCCATTAAATGGCTTGAATATATTAAATTAAATTATATCATATTAGTAATGGTGTAGATAGAAAAATGATTAATTAAGAATAATTTTGCATAAAGAAAACATTTGTGCATACATTTTTCTGACAATTAAACACATTTTGTATTAAATTTCTTTTGAGTGTTTACTAATAAAAAATAAAAAAAACTATAGATTAACATAAAGGCATCTTTACTTGTGCCAATGAGCATGACGTGATGGATGCTCCCGTTCAAGGCAGTCGCGTTGGCCACCACAATTCTAGTGAAAGCAGTGCCTCTCTTCACCAGCAGGGCTCGATTTCCAATGGGCGAGACGGCCTGGTCCATCAGAGGCTTTTCTTTAACGAACTGCAACGTTTTGTCCGGCAGATCCAGGGTTTTGGTGAAGCCCTTTTCTCTGGCATGATTATCAATGCACTTTAGTGAGAAGCAAAGGGAAAGTTACTGAACTTTGGTATCCAGTATTATTGAACGAGTGCCAAACAGAATTATTGAACAGAAGACTCACTGCTCCAGGTCGAGGGTCAGGTAGTTCGGTCGAGTACATCGCCCACTTCACAAACGACGTCTCGACGGTATAAGGAGCCTTAAACTTGCTCTTTGAGAACACCGTCTTGATGTCTTCAATTTTGTATGCACATACTGCAGAGTATTGAGAGGAGTCTCTGCCGATCAGACACGACACATCAGTTTCAATGGTTTGTAGCATCGAATCTTTGAAAGTTTGGTTTGAGAGTGCAAGTAATTGAGATATGCTTTAAACAAAATCAAAGAGCTCAAACTTACAATTGTAGAGTAAAAACACCATAAAAGACGCAGGTGGTCGAGTTAACTTGGCAAAAGTGGAACATGTCCTGGACCAGAAGAGGCAGGTTAATGTTTGGAACGGGACAGTCAAGCCTCGCTTTTAGAAATGATGTCCACTTCTTTTGCAATGTCCTCTGCCCACCCAAGTCTCCCTGCGTAGAAAAAAATTATATCATTTTGCAAAGATGTCGTATGTGGTATAGATGGGAAATGCTGCAATGTTTCTTACCATGGGTTAATCATATCGAAATGACTCAAAGCGAGTTTACCTTGCAGACGCGAGCCACCCGAGAGACGTCCACCTTGGTGTATGAGTCATATTCCACTGCGGTCTCACTGAAGAACAGATAGACCTTGTCGTCGTCCCCCTCTGGGTTAAAGTCTCCCTCCGGGATGTGGGCCATGTAGACAAAATTTGGTTCTTAAATGGCAGATAAATAACATATTTCAGTCATGACCTTCCTGTCAGCTTTAATGATTTTTCACCCACAGAACTGTGTTTTCACACCATTTTCTTGAAATGACTGTGATCAGCAGACACTCAAACCACGTTGCCTGGCACCAACAATCACTCTATGGTAAAAGACACCTTAGTTTATGCTTA
The DNA here is from genome assembly GCA_026230005.1 of Gila orcuttii. Classification (NCBI taxonomy): domain Eukaryota; kingdom Metazoa; phylum Chordata; class Actinopteri; order Cypriniformes; family Leuciscidae; genus Gila; species Gila orcuttii. The sequence continues at coordinate 7,029,255 of JAPDVR010000008.1, forward strand.
TTTTTAAAGACAACTGAACCACTAACCATGTCTGCATACTTTTATATAAAAGGGTTGCTGTCACATGATTGGCTGGTTAGATTTTTGCATTAGCAATTGTTTTTTCTACGGTTAACCCCCGATAGTAGATAACATTACACTATTGTGTAGGAAAAAGCATGTTTCTTCATTGCTTGCCATTGAAAAGTAGAAATCAAATTTTTTTGCAAGCAACGCATGATAAATTGCATAGTAATTCATAATTTTCATGTGATGTCACACCCTTACAGTAATGCCCAACTGGCATTCAGGTTTCAGATTTCAGCATTCAGGATGTGTACTTTCAACAAATGAAATGAGTGTGCATGCTAACAAATAACTATATCCAAGCTTATTAACACTCTTTGGCTAATAAAAATAGCCACAAATAAAATGTATTATAGTCTTTTGTCTTAAAAAGCCACATGAAAAAATATGAATGCGAGTGGTGTTTGCCAGAGTGTTGTAAGGTATTGCAATTATGAGTTTCCTAATGTGTTCTAACTGTCTTTAGCACACTGCGGTTAAAAGTTTGTTTAGACATCCCCATTATCTCACCATTGAGCCAGGTGCTTGCAAACTCTGTCCGTATGATTTCATCTGTGCTGCGCATCATAACTGGCTCTGAGCCCCGGAAGTTCATTGAAGTGGCGGTGTATAACGCTCCATCTGCAAGAGACAAAAAACAAAAAAAGATGATCTGGAAACTATTGGCACTAAATTAACACTTGTTGATAGTTGCATATGAGTCCAAATGATTGTCTCAGTAGAACTGACACTTAATTGTGCTTAATCTGTTTTTAACTGACAAAATTATGAATAAACAGTCAGTACGTACCAACCATCTCAGAGGTGTATCGTTGAGAAGGATCAAATGGACATTTCCCCTTCCCATCTTCTTGCTTGTTCTCTAAATTCAGCTGACCATTTGCATAGGACTAAGAATAACACGAAGAAAAAAAACGCATAAAACACTGTATACTGCACATTCTATGTTTGTAGTCTCTAACACTGAATACAATAGATGAGACTCACCATATTGTCACAGGATGGGTTGAATGCTTTGGTTCCACAAACATACATACTGCCATTTTTATTTTTATGAAGAATTCGGATATAGTTTTTGCAGTCATTCTAAAGAAAAAACAAACAATATAGCCATGGGAAACAACTAAATGATGTGATCTTTTTGTAAATAAGACCTACTCTCAGTTCTGCCCACAATGTCTAAACAAGCAGAACCAAACGCTTCCCTTTCCTGTGTGTTCTTAGAATTTATACGTTCACGTGGGTGTTTTGGGCTTTTACTTAGTACTTGATTTATATCTGTCGATATCTGCTGGAATTATCAATACATGCAGGTTGTACTTTCTTGCATGTTGCTTTATTTTACCTTGATATTTGCATAACATTTAAATTCATGCAGCATCTATACAATGACACACATGTATTTATAAAAAAATAAAGATCATTCCATAAATTATATTTTGAAAATATAATTTAAGTACATTTTAAACATTTTATCAGACAAAGAATGTCTTAAAACTTTAATAAACTATATACTCTGCATTCACAATAAATTAATACACTTCAGGTGATCAAAGTGTACATATCTACTAATATATAGCAAGACAGGTAATACGACACAATAAAAGCTGGTGCAAGGTATTATTTGTCCAAACATTTCACATTTTACACACACATATCAATATATGTGAGCCCAAAATGCACCTGTTTTATTGAATTTCAAATGTGAAAACTCACCGTAGCATCTTTTCCTTTATTGACACAGTCTATTTGCTGCTGTTTTGTGACTGGCCATTTTACCTGAGGAGAAACAACACAACTTATCATCATCCCTGTATACTAGGGGGAAAAAAACCCCTGCAGAATGACTTGGTGAACAACTTTATCACAGAATAAGAAGCTTTTGTAACTATGCATTTAAGACCTCACCATGGCCTTCTTGACTGTAATGTCATCTAGATCGAGGGCAAAAATGGCTTCCCTGGCACCCAGGATGAGGATGTTGAGGTCTTCCCGCAGAAGCATAGTGGTGTAGTTCCAAAAACCCTCCTCGCGAAACAAACGTCCTCCATTACCTAGCAACAAATGAAGGCCACAGTCAAGGGTAGGAGTTGCAAACGTTTGCCAGAAATGGACAAGTCACACACTGAAAAACTAACTGTTGTTTGAAAACAAAGAAATGTAGTCCTATATCTCGTCTGTCACCTTTGGCTTGCTCGGTTGGGGTTTAAATATACAGAAATACGGTGCGTGCATAATTATTATGCAAGTCGATATTCTGATCATGGTTTTTTGATTCTGATCAAGCACATTTCCAAGCCACATCAATCTTAATAACTACTATTAAAATTGTATATAATATTTTATAAGTGATATATAATTGTTAATGAGGGCTGGAAGTGAACAACACCTTATATTCAGATGTGTATAATTATTAAGCAGGTTTTCTTTCACAGGTAGAATGGACCAAAAAAAGAAAGAAAGAGAGATTTAACTCAGAGAAATTGTTAAAAGCCAATGAGAAGGATGTGATACTATAGAAATGCAATATTAAGATGTGACCATTGGACAAGAAACGCTCCTTGGAACAGCAGGGTCACAAAAAACAGGTTGTTAAGTATTAGGTGTGAAACCATCAGAAACCCTTTAGTCTCCAGTCCCACCATTTTCTTGAACTGCACCCTCCCTGGAGTCTCCAGAAGTACAAAGTATCAGGTTCTCAGAGACTTTGCTAAGGTAAAGAATCCTGGAACCAGATCTACACTTAATAAGAATCACTAGCTGAAGAGTTGTGAAATACACGAAGACTGAATGGATTTAGAGACAGATAGGTTGAGAGTGACTCTTGATGGACCAGAACCACTTCCTCTTGCACCACCGTTTGAAGAATTTATCTTCCAGAATCTGGCAGTATGATTTGGGAGTTGTTCTCCTACCCTGAAAGGTCTGTCTTGCTCATTGTTAGTAGCAGCTCACACCATGACTTCCTCGCCACTGCCACTCTCTGACTTGAACTGGTGCTGGTACCTCATGAGTTAACCTATCTGTCCATAAAACTATTTCACAACACTTGTGATTTTTACTATTTTAAGTGCGGCTCATGTTTCAGCAAAGTTATGAGAACCTGACACCTTGTACTTCTGGAGACTCCAGGTAGTTTGCAGTTCTGAAAAATGGTGGCTCTGGAGTCTGAGAATTAAGGTGAAGAATTAAGTGTGAAACCAACAGAAACTCTTTTGCAGTTAACATGCGTCATTTCTTCTCAACCTGTTTTTAGTGACTCTGCTACACCAATGAACAATGCTTGACTAAAGGTCACACCTCAATTTTACAGTTTCTATAGTATTGCATCCACCTCATTGGATGATTATAGATTATATACAAAATCATTAGTAATTATTAAGATTGATGTGGTTTAAAATTGGTTTAAAAATGTGCTTGGGCAAAACAATATGATCAGAATATTGACTGTATTATTGCAACTAGCTACATTTTACTGCACTTATCCAATGAGAACAAAATTTTAACCGAATTAAGCTGGATAATGCCACTAACAATTGAATTGATTTGAGCTGAAAAATTACACTATTGTCTTCTGTAGAGCTTCTTTACAGCTGCAATTGAATTAATTTCATAATTGATTAATTTTTTTACAACATTAACACGGTTATTTTTTTGTTTATTAATGTAAAGCGGCTTTGAAAAGTATGTTTTGTATAAAGCACTATATAAATAAATGTGACGACTAATAATTACAACAGTTTTTATAAAATACATAAATCAAAAGAATGTTTAGAGAAACGCTAACTTTCAATGTATATACACAATGTATTACCATGGGTTTTACCATGAAATTATATATTGGGAAAAAATGTGGTCCTAATATGGTGGTAATAGTATTATATTCTTTAAAGCTCCCTAACTTATGAATATGGACATCAAGCACCATGCCATACAATGGCTTTAACATAATTTGCTTGCAGATGCTACCTTTTGATTTGATATTTTGTCTCTAATGCACATAATTCAAACATTTTAGATGCACAAATATTTTCTGAGACTACCTTACATCAAAGTACATGGTATTTTGATGTCCAAACATAATTGTCATAAATTACACTTACGATTAATTGGCACTGTTTTCCGAGGTATGTTATTCGATGTCGGTCCCTGTCCACCGATCAGCGTTGCTGGACTCCAGACGTACAGCACGCACAAAACAGCCAGCAGAAACATCATTCAGTGTTCCAGTAAAAATAAAAAAATAGTCTGTGATTTTGGTCTTGAAGACTCTGCGAATGCTAGATTCCTCTGTCGAACTGTCTGTCAGAGTTTTCTCATCCTTGCTTCTCCCCTGCTTCAGTCCGGAGCTCTTCCATACTGAGATATATGACTTTAGCTGCAAAGAAGGATGATCTTTAGAGAAGCAGCGAAGAACGCCGTGAGGCCATCTGAGAGAGAGAGAGAGAGAGAGAGAGAGAGAGAGAGAGAGAGAAAGAGAGAGAGAGAGAGTGTGTGTGAACAGGCAGGGGTGCTGGCAGCAGTGTTTCTGTCACTGCTATAGTGATGCTAATGAGGACGATGAAAGCTTTTGCTTTAAGACCATGACAGAGACACACGGTTCTGCTTTTCGTGCAACAGAACGACACAAAGCCAAAAAGACACCCACCACAATATCCTGATATATGTCTTAGAAACCCCAAGCAACCACCAAGATCTAGCTTCATAAGTGGCACGCTCACCAATGCACGATCTGAAAAGTTAAAAAGTCTTGTTCAAGACATTACACTAATAAAAAAAAATTAAGAAACAGGAAGAATCAACATACCAGAAACCATTTTGTAACCTGTGGTTTCTAGATAGTTGCTAAATAGCCACTGAATACACTGACATTTTTCCCCCCGAAGGGTACGTTTTTAGAAAAAAAAATAGTACTTCAAACTGCGTCATTCTACTTCAAAATTTCACATTTCAAATCACGTGTTACTTGACGTTTCTTTATAAATATTTGTCAAATTTACTAGAAATCTCTGAGTAAAACTTTTTTGAAGTAAATCCTACACCACTTTTTTTCAGCAAACATGTGACTTGTAAATATATGGGTTTTTATTCCCCATCCATTTTATTGCCCTCTAGGTGCAGGGCGAGTTATGTGCTAGAGAAAATGTAAATGTGTGACAAGTTTTGGGTTTCATTCAGCTCTGTCAGGAAAACCATATCCTGTCCTAATGAAACCAAAACCACAAAGACCTTGTTTCACAGCCATGTCACACGTTTTTTAGGCCAAAACATTTTTTGTCACACACAGCAAACATCTCCTCACTATCCGCTAGCTGCCTGTCCCCTGAACACACTGTAAAAAAACGCGGTCTCTGCAGACACCCCAGGCTCCACAAACAGCAACAAAAACAAACTGGGCTAACCCGCACCACGAAACATAACAAACTGTTCCAGCCAATAACCAACGAGGATTTGGGGGGTTAGTGGGCGGATGAGGAGGACGCAGGGTCTAGCTAGCCTCCGTTTTGTTTGACAATACTTTAAACGTCAACAAGAAGTGACGTCACCCGACATCGCTTAGAGCACCTTTAAGTAGCTTTTATAAACGTGCCTTTGAAAAAAAAAAAAAGACAAAAACATTAGATCTCGAGACAAAACAATGGCACTGATATATTTTAAGATATCTCAGTGCAAGTTGCTTTCAGTTAAGACAGCTCAAACATGCATTTAAGCCTTGTCTGTGAAAACATGGGGAACGTATGAATGCACCCTCAAAACACAGCCTTTGGACGCCTCCAACAACTGGAAACACAAGTGCTCATTGGTGCATTTTTCTATCTGGGTACAACAGTATATGTTTACTACATCGCTGACTGCCAGCAAGATTATGGCATTTCATAAGTGATGAGCTGTAGCATGTGCTATCTGATGCAGTTCTCATCAGATAGCACTCATATTTCACCACGACATGTACATATAAACACATGCTTTATACTTCTAAATCATTGTGGGGACTTCCTACCCTACTAGCTTCTAAAATAGGCCACATAGTTACCACCGCCTAACAGACTACAAGCCCGAAATGACACCTTTTTGGGAATTTTAGATAAAGTCAAACATTATTTAATTCCTTAAATGAATCAATTGTTTTTTGTCTAATAACACCTACATAAGGAAGTGCTACTTAACATTTTCAGAAAGTGAGCTGGTTAGCTCAACCTGACCTCAAACAGGCTTCAGTGTCGCTTCTTACATCAAAACATCATGAAGAGGAACAGAGAAGCATTATGGGTATGTATAGTTTTTTTTTTAAAGAAACAACTTTTATTCATCAAGGATGCATTAAATTGATCAGCACAACTGTTTAAAACATTGGTAATAAGAAATGTTTCTTGAGCAGCAAATCAGTCTGAACCAAAATTGACCACAGAACATAAAAGTCTAAATGGGACTAGAGAGGTTGTTGGGGACATTAGAGGGATAGTTCACCCAAAAATTAAAATTCTGTTATTAATTACTCACCCTCATGTCGTTCCAAACCCTTAAGATTTTCGGGTACCACTTTACAATAAGGTTCATTAGTTAGGCTAACATTAGTTAGCTACCTTAGTTAACATGAACTAAAAATGAACAGCTGTATTTTTATTAACTAACATTAACAAACATTAATAAATACTTTAACAAATGGATTGCTCCTGTTAGTTCATGATACATTAACTAAGTAAGGGATAATGTAGAGCGAGGCGGTTGTTATAGCGAATACAACCCCGACAGTCTTAAATCAGCCTGAAAGGGTTGTATTCGCTATAACAACCGCCTCGCTCTACATTATCCTGCTTATTACATGGAAACCTACCAAATAAATCAATAATTTGACACAAAATACTATTCTATTGCTTCCGCTAAAGAAAATAGTCCGTTCCGTCTCTACAGTTAGAATCCATGGCAACGCTGTTTTTCATGGCAACGGTGTGTTATACTTAGCAGCGGTCTGTTATCAAGAAATAACAGACCGCATTCTACATTAGAATTCAACCAAGCCATGTAATAATGTTAAATAATGAACCTTATAGTAAAGTGTTACCGATTTTCGTTCATCTTCAGAACACAAATGAAGATATTTTTAATGAAATTCTAGGGCTTTCTGTTCCTCCATTGACAGCTACGCAACTACCACTTCGACGCTTCAAAAAAAGATCGTAAAACTAATCCAAATTAATCGAGTCCAAATTTTTTTGAAGAGACTCGATCGCTTTATATAATGATCAGATTTAATTTAGACTTTTATTCACATTTAAACATTGATCAGTAAACATAAACAGAAGCTCAACCGAACCTGCTTGATGTGCAAACCTCATTGGTTCTTGCTGAAACTCAAACGTTCTGCATAACACGAGAATGAACCTCATTGGTTCAATGGTTCATGTGTGAGTTGATGAATGTTTATATGTGAATAAAAGCCTAAATTCAATCTGTTCATCATATAAAGCAATTGTCCCTTGAGAAAATTTGGACAAAATCGCTCAATTCATATGGATTAGTTTTACGATCTCTTTATGACCTTTTTGAAGCATCAAAGTGATAGTTGCGTAGCTGTATATGGAGGGACAGAAAGCTCTCAGATTTCATCAAAAAGATTTTCATTCTGTTCCAAATATGAACGAAAGTCTTATGAGTTTGTAACGACACGAGGGTGAGTAATTAACGTGTTTATAATTATGCTCTTGCAAATTATTTAACTCAAACTTTCCAACTTGTATATTTTAGTGTAATAAATAAAATTTAAATAATCCAAAAGCCAATGGAAAAATCCTATAGGCTTTATGTCGAATGTCACATGAACAAACAGAGAAAAAGGCCTCATCGTATCCGCTAGTGTTAACAACATGACGGCGATATCTATGGACTTTTAACCCTAACCCGTTTCAGGTTTCCCCAAGTATTTCCCCATCTCTACCATTGTTCGAACAAACAAAGGTCGCCCCGCCCCAAAACTCACACCGGTTGAGACAATGCTTTGATTGCATGACAGACCCACAGTTTTTACACGTTTTGGGAATTGGCCTATAAATGCAGTTGATTTGAATCTGCATATTAAATTGAAATATTATAAAATGTGTATACTTTACAATTATATAAAGCTTCTTTATGAACAGAATCAGAATCAGAATCAGAAAGAGCTTTATTGCCAAGTGTGCTTGCACACACAAGGAATTTGTTTTGGTACTGAGGCTTCCAGTGGACATATACAAATACAAATACAACAAGAAACATAATACTACAAATTATAAGAATAAAAAATAAAAATATAAATATATGAGCATAAAAGTATCACAGTTGGGTTTAGTCAGAATAGACATTTTCAGATTTACAGATTTACAGGTTGTAGACAAACCTGACAAATTGCATAGTATTTCCATTCAAATACCATTTTTGGACAATACCATGGTATTCTTTTAAGTACTGTACAGAGCTATTCACATTATTGTTGTTAACTAGAACTAAAACGGCTGGCATATGTCTTTTGTTAATTTAAATAAAGCCATAGCCTATATAGTTCCCTCTTACACAAATAAGCTGTTTCCCTTACATAACACTTTTGGTCCCAGTTCCTCTGAAAATAAGTTTTGTGGAAATGGCTGAGAAATGTGTGAGCGGATCAACTCACCATGCAACCAAATTCTGTTAGTCTCTCAGTTCTCCTGAACTCGCCTGAGTGGCTCCTCTTCACACACACAAACACTGCTCCAGTCCTTCCATAGAAAACAAATCAATGTGGTCTAAGTGTCAGAGACAGCAGAAAGTGTGTTGCGAGTCGTGGCTCTGCAGTGAATGGAGCTCATGGTGTCTGCTGTTCTGTGTGAAAGAGCATTAAACTGCTCAGATCCTGCAGTGTGGAGTCAAAGACATTCTTCTGCTGGAGAGAAAAGAGAGAGAAAAACATGCTTTTAGAAGCTCTTCAATCTCAACAAGTCACTACAAGTGTCAGCGTGTATGTGTGTGTGTGAGAGAGAGAGAGAGAGTGCGTTAAAAAAAGAAAGGATTGTAGGAGAGCCTGTATTGTGCTTTTAAAGATATGATTTTCAAGAAACCAAGTTTGCTGCTGTAGTAAACAAAAGAGACACCCATCTTTATTTATTTTCTTAGATATACAACAGTTTCAAAACACATTTTTCATTCATACTGAATAAAAAACAAGATGTATGGTCTCACCTCACTATCTTTGTAAGAGTCATCGGAACTTGTGCTTTAATCCAAACTGTTTTTAATGTTCATGACAAATTGTTTCAATTTGAATGTTCACAATAACTTGACAATCCGGATGAACTTGTTCTGTTGGCACTGTACGTTGTATCAGGTTTTTTAGCTTACATTCATTATCTCACTAACTAACAGACAAAATTATTTTAATATGGAGGTCATTATACCTGCTAAACCATACTGCAAACTGGTGATGTCAGTTTTTGGGGTGGTATGCATAATTTCATAAATAAAAACGTGATTTGATTTAACCTATTAAGCATTTCAAACAACAAGGACCACTTTGGATGTTTTACTGTTTGAGGACATTTTAAAATCTGGACCTCACAAGTAAAACATGTTACACAAATAGGGCTAGTTAACAGTTAACGTTACACGATTATCCAGCAGTCATTTCAACGTTTACTCACGGGTGAATCTGAATCAACATCAAAGCTGAATCGTTGAATGTTGTGTCCATTTTGCAAATCGAATCAACGCTGATATTGCAATGTCGTTTCAACGTATTTTCAACATGACTGAATTAAATTTTAAAAAATGATTTATAAGTATTTTGTTAACCTTTTAACAACTGACATTATTATCCACATTTGAACATTTAAACGCCGGCGGTGCATCGGCATGTTCAGTGTTAAATATAGACTTTATTTTCCATCCAACTACAACTAACAGTTGAATCAATGCAATATGTTCACATGTGTGTTAGACACTTTGAAATGAACGAAATGATGAGGTAAAAGGGTAAAAGTTATAATGAGGCCTCCTGGTGGTCAGTCATAAACCCTAACTGGGCGATCAGGTTTCGTAAATAAAATATGTCTTAAATAAATAAATAAATACATGCACATGAGATATTAATCTGAGTTTAAGGTGTTTTATCATTTACTTGTATGTAACGTTATAGTAGTTAAGTGTCCTCTAAAAGTAATTAGTCCATTAGAAACATTTATCCCAGAAACAACACTTTCTTTTGCAAATGTTTTACTCGTGCTTAACTAGACACTCTTGAAATTCTAGTAATGCATTATCCTCACCATTGAACGCTGAAGTCCTGCTTTTTGTCAAAACTGTTAGTACCGTTTTCAGTGGCAAGATGGCGGCAATGAGCTGTTCTTCTAACCGGCGTTAGCATTCAAAATTTAATGCCGCGGACAAAGAGCACTCGAAGTCCATCAGTGATCAGTCGAATGTAAAACTATAACAGTGGATGAATTCTATAAAACCTTCCCTTTAATTCCCATAAATATCACAGTTATAAATAACCAAAATGATTTTAACATCACATGAAAACAGATATCTACAAAGTCACAGTAGCACCATGCATGTTCATAAAACAAACCGATAATGACAGTTGGTTAATCAGGAACACAAATTCAACCATTTCACAACCTATCCCTAAACGCTTACAAACTATATACTCGCTGCTAGAAAGCTGAATTGTCCTTTATATTCAAATACCATTTGTGATCAAAAACCTGCATCATACGAGGTGTTTCTCCTGCAAATGTGTCCCAAAAAAAGCGTCATTCAAATTTCAAAACATGACACAAACGTTACACAGAGACACTCGGAAACAGGGTCAAAAAATAACTTTGGCCATTCCTCTCAAAATTTAAGGCCATATTTCTTACTGGCCATGAAACTACATTATATCTTGACAAATGACTCACAATTATATATATGTTCATATTTCTGTTTTTATTTCCATTACTGACGCTCAAACAGTGCTAGCAATGCCAAGGTCAATGAGTTTGATTCCCAGGGAATGCATGAACTGATTCAATTTAGGCCTATCCTTAATGCAAGTCGCTTTGGATAGAAGCCTCAGCCAAAAGCATAAATGCATATTTGCCCAATTTATATGTGTGCATTTGGTAATGGGACGTGTTAATTTTGGACCCTGCCCCGAACAACACCATATTCACATCACATTCAATTTGAGTATATAGATCCAGTTCACAGTTAGTGCTTGATTGAAACCAGATATATTAAATCCTTTATTGTAAGACCAGTTTGATGTGCTTCTTTCTTAAATGTGTAGAAATGTCCTCTTGACTCATGGTTTTGTCATTACAAACCTGAGTGTAAAGGTCTTATTAATTAAACAGAGAGAGAAAGAGTATAAAGAATATTGGCTCAGATTTTCCTTTTTTAATATTCTGTAATCTCAAAGGAACACGCGACATTGTGTGACGGCCTTATCATGAGGCAGGACAAGCTGGTGGACTTCGGCTCTCGTGTTATTAATAAAGTCAAATAAAGTGGCATTGTTTAAGTCACGCTGAGGGAAGAATGTCGATTACAGGGAGTCCTTGTTCCTTCAACAGGACATCAGTCTTTATTGGAAGGCACTGGAAGATTGAGACGGCGAAGGGTGGGCAGAAATGAGGAGGAAATCAATCTTGACTAGTCCGTCTCTTCTCCAGCTTCTGTTTAAGCTCGTCTGTGAGGCCTGAAGGGAAGAGAATTTCCTAGTCATATATTAAATATCCAGTCATATTTTAACCCTCATGTTCTGTTAAGACTGATTTTACTTTCTGTATGTTTGGGGTCCCAGAGAATCTAATACACATAGGGAAAAAAATATATACTGTTCCAAAGTTTGATGTCTGTTTTTTTTTTTTAATGCTGATGAAGATTTTTTTTAAAAAATGCTTTAAGAAGTCTCTTAAGCTCACAGAGGCTGCATTTGTATTGATCAAAATACAGTAAAACAGTAATTTTGTTAAAATAACTGTTTTCTGTTTCAATATGTTTTCAAATATAATTTTATTCCTGTGATCAAAGCTGAATTTTCAGCATCATTACTCCAGTCTTCAGTGTCACATAATTCTTCAGAAATCATTATAATATGCTGATTAGCTGCTCAAGAAACATTTCTTGTCATTATGTTGAAAACTGTTTTCTTTTGGAAACCATCAAATATATTACAATTCTTTGATGAATAGAATGTTCAAAAGAAGACATTTATTTGAAATAGAAATATTGTGTTAATAAATCTCTTTAATGTAATTTCTGATCAATTTAATGTATCCTTGTTGAAAAAAAATAAAAATAAATCTTATCCTCAAACTTTTTAACTGTAGCGTGTAATTAAACAAATTATTATACAAATATTTTAAAAAATCTAAATACCTAAATAATAGTACTAATAGCTATAATTAATAATTATATTATTGAGATTATTTCATATTATTGATATTGTTTCTTACTGTCTAAGTCAATTTATTAAAAAAATACAATAAAATTCAGAACCCAAAACAAGTTGATTGGAGAGGTTAAAAGTTCCTTGGGCTCTTACTCTGAGAGAGAGGTGAGGGAGACAGAACCAGTCTTCTCATGGAGTTGGACGGAGAGCCAGAAGGGGAAAAGGATCGTGGTGAGGGACTGGGAGATCTCGTCTGTGACCGCAGCGTCCATCTGTCTGTACCTACTGAACCAACACACATACTCTCACTTAGTCAAGAGAATCTGGAGTGAAAATAGACCGCGTATACTGTATATTGATCTGAATAAAAGCATTCACTAAATTACTAGTACACATTGACGTATAAAGTATGTGCAGTCCTAGATCTAGTGTTCATACATAGCCAGCATTTTTTCAGTGTAATGCAATTCCTATAAGCCACAGATTGCTCAAACACACAGATTGAGACGTTTCATACTTGTGCAGCAAGATTCACAACAGCATCCAAGTGCAACTGTTCCTGTTGTTTAGCAGGGGCATTGAAGCTGATATAGCAAATGATGTATCATAAAAGTGCCCAAAAATATCTGGATAATAACACGTTGGTTTTGAACCGATGGCCTATGACCTAAACAGCAGCAAATGTCGTCGTGTGAAGCATGAGATGTGCGGTACCTTGTTTACGGGGCAGTGATGGAGCTCGAGAGAGAGGTCCAGTGGGAGCACAGTGAAGGGTTCGCTCTCCATTCTCATCGTTGGATGACACAAACGCTACAGGAAAAGGAAATTCAGATGATGAGTTCAGTGCAAAGCAAACTAAGTGTCATTTTATGGCCCAGTTTAACATTGTGTTTGTGACATACTGATGTTCTCCTCATAAGGCTCCTCTAATATGAAGGGCTGAAGAGTCCCGGCTGTTTTTTCCACGAGTGCATTGATGACATCATGCAGTGTGGGACAGGGGATCTGGAGGAAGAGGCAAAAAAATAAGAGGAGGAGTGAGATTTCCCCAAGGTTGATGTTTTCCCTTAATTAAGAAAGTCATTTTCACATACTGGGTTTTCCACGTCGATGATGTAACCACCCTGCTGCTTCTGTGTCACTCTGTAATGCCTGAACACTGATCTGAAAAAGAAAACAACACAGCGGCTCTGTTGTAAACACTAGAGAGCCGACTTCAATCCTATTAGGCCATTTATAATGGCATAGTGCAGTGTGATTGTTAACGGACACTACAAATAAATAACATTTTCGTTAATTGAAAAAAAAAGCTAAAAAAATAAATAAATATATATAATTAAATGAGAAACTTAGAAATGTTGCCTTAGCAAAATATAAAATAAGTTACTGTATTAAATACTGTGTTATTAAATAAATGATACTAAAGTAACAATGAATCCATTGAATTTAAGTGGAATTCCAGTGATTGACACATTCACACACACACACACACACACACACACACACACACACACACACACACACACACACACACACACACACACACACACACACACACACACACACACACACACACACACACACACAGCTAGAGAAACTGGAGTAAAAATAGACCGGTACTGTAAATTGATCTGGATAAAAGCATTCACTAAATGACTAGCACAGATTGACATATAAAGTATGTGCAGTATGTCATAAAATCCAGTGATGACATCAAAATAAATAAACCAAGGGAAAATTCAGTCATAATGTCCATTTATGAGTTCATAATGGAATTCAGTGGTTGCCACAATGGCTCTTTATGATGACATAAAAGAATCCAGTGAAATCCACTGATGATGTCACAATGGCCACTTATGATGAAATGGTCTGAAATATACAATGCTTTGTATATTTTATGCTCCATTGGAATTAAGAGTCCAGTCTCCTGTGCGCTACACTACACTTTTTGTAGTGTGCAGAGCTGCTGTCTATAAATATCTCTAATAATTCACTTATGATGTTCCATCTGGTTTAGGATGCTGCTTTATAAGTCAGCTGTCAATGTAAACAACAAGGAGGCTTACTAAGTTTTAGAACAGAGCTTAGAAGTGTATTTTTGTAGGTTAAGCATTAACCTTAATGCTTAATAAATAAATAAAGTAATAAATAAAAAGAGAGAGAGTTTCAGTGTTTTTACCCGTTCAAGTCTTGTCGTGTGGTGACAGCGAGAGAAGATCCGTCCCGGCCCGGTCTGAGTAGCATGTTCCCACAGTCTGGATGTCTTTCTAACAGGACCTCAGCTTCAGTTCGAGACACAGGCCTGAAACACCTGCAAATAACACACACAGGAACATATTTGTCTCAAGTAACCACTAAGAATGACATTATTCACATTGGTTAAATAAGTAGAAGATTTTGGTAAAGGTTTATGCTTTTAATCCAATTCCTGTCAACAATATCAAGTCTAAAAATGTCCAGAAAGGCTAAAAATAAAGTACAAAAATAAAAAAGATTTTTGTAATGCGTAATATGAACTGACACATTAGTAACCTCAGTGTCACTTCTAACAAGAACATGTTAATGGCAGTAGCAAATACAGAATGGCAATGGATGAGAAGTTATGAATAACACATCAACCACACCGCATAGGCTATACCTCATAAAATATACAAATAATGATATAAAACACTGTATAAACACTAAAACGTCTAGTTTGGCTGCATTTTAGTTCTGAGAAATGTCATGTAAAATATGAATCACACGGAAGAGATTGTTTTTATTGTTTATTTTTATTGCTGGCTAGGTCACAGTGTAAATCTATTCATGTTTGCCGGTTTTTATCACGTAGGCAAAAATCGTTAAGAAAAGTAACACTATAAGGGCAATAGTAATAACAGTGATGTTTTAGCAATGGATAAACACAGAGACGTTGAAGAATGTCATCTCAGACCCTCTCCACAAACACACTCGCTCAGATAAACAGAAACTCACGCAGGTATTTCCCCCACCAGCGGGAGCGAGAGGGGGGATGAGGGGGCTCTGGAGGACGCACGTGCCTTTCGACGCATTTTCTCTTTCTCCACGACTTCCTTCAGCATGTGCAGCTGCCCGGGCAGGAGGGTGAGAGTCGTGGGCACGGCCAGCTGGAATCAAATGCAAAGCATGTCACTCTAATTTGCACGGTTAAATGCACCGGCCATAGTGCACGGGGACTCTGATCCCTTTATCTATGAAAACATGTGAGCAGCATCACTAAAGAAACGAGTGGGAGGTGTTTCAGGGTGTTGTTTTAAACGGGATTGATGTAAAGCCAGAGGATTTGACGGTGATGCATACAGACCTGATCATGGCACATTTACTTTATTGCATGACTAACATCCAACTAAAACTGTTCGAGGGTGAGTTCACACTAGTAGTTCAATTCTCTTGGTTATTTTGGTCCAAAAAAGAAAGTGATAGGCTACATTTAGGCCTGGTTCACTTAGCGTCCACACTCTCATATGGCAAGCCGTTTTAACTTTTATTCATTTTCAGGATATGAATTCTTGATATCAACAATTCAATTGTTGATATCAACAATTACATTTTTGATATCAGCAATTTAATTATTGATATCAACAATAGATTTCTTGATATCAACAATTGAATTCTTGATATCAACAATATAATTATTGATATCAACAATTGAATTCTTGATATCTGTAATTGTATTTTCACTAGTGAAATGTCACCATAGGCTGCCATTCAAAATTAATTGTTGATATCAAGAATTGATTTCTTACTAGTAGAAATATAATTTTTGATATCAATAATTACATTGTTACTAGGGTAAAATATGAATTCCTGATATCAATAATTCAATTGTCACTAGTTGAAATGTCTATTCTTGATATCAACAATTTAATTGCTACAAGTAAAAATGTTAGTTTTTGATATCTGAAAATGTATTTCTGATATCAATATAATTTCAGATATCTAAAATGGCTTTCTTACTAGTAACAATTACATTCATGATATCAGAAATTAACATTGTCACTAGTGAAAATGGAATTATTGATATCAAATATGAACATTGTTACTAGTAGCAATTCAATTGTTGATATCAAGAATAGACATTTCAACTAGTGACAATTGAATTCTTGATATCAAAAATAAAGGTTTTTACTAGTAAGAATTGTATTTCTGATATGTGAAATTGGAATTTCAACTAGTAAGAAATCAATTCTTGATATCAACAATTGATTTTGAATGGCAGCCAATGGAGACTTTTCACTAGTGAAAATACAATTACAGATATCAAGAATTATAGTTTTTACTAGTTGAAATTCAGTTTCTGATATCAAGAATTATAATTTTAACTAGTGAAAATGTAATTGTGGATATCAAGAATTAGCATTGTTACTAGTGGAAATGTAATTTCTGATATCAAAAATTGCCATTGTTACTAGTAGAAATCTAATTCCTGATATCAATAACTATTATTTTAACTAGTGAAAATTGAATTGTTGATATCAAGAATTCATATCCTGAAAATGAATAAAAGTTAAAACGGCTTGCCATACTCTCATTTTTAACACCGAGCCTAATGATACAAAAAAAAAAAAAAGCGTGCATGATGTAGGCCTATATTTGGCGACAATTGTTACCGAACATCCAAAACAATGCTGTGTGCCTTTTCAGAGGTCTCAGTCTGCTTGTTCAAAATGATTCAAATGAGCGACACACCATTTCGTCTACATTAAGTGGAGAAAAATCGATCATAACTTCGGCAAACTATGGAGTGCCGCAGGGATCGGTGTTAGGCCCTTTATTATTCTCAATATATATGCTGCCACTTGGTAATATTCTAAGGAAACATGGAATTAGTTTCCATTGTTATGCTGATGACACTCAAATATCTATTTCATCAAGGCCAGATGAATATGCTAAATTATCCTAATTGACAGATTGTGTTAAAGATATAAAAGATTGGATGACGCGTAATTTTCTTTTATTAAATCCAGACAAGACAGAGGTAATGCATATCGGTTCTAAAAACCGTCCACAAAACCTTTCACAGCACGACTTTAACATATTAGGATGCCCTGTTACTTTATCTGCTACAGTAAAAGACCTGGGTGTTACATTAGACTGCAACCTGTCTTTTGAAAAGCATATTTCATATGTTACAAAAACAGCCTTTTTCCACCTTAGAAACATTGCTAAGCTACATAATATGCTATCAGTCTCTGATGCAGAAAAGTTAGGTCATGCATTCATGACATCGAGACTAGATTACTGTAATGCTTTATTAGCTGGTTGTCCTGCATCTTCAATAAACAAGCTACAGTTAGTCCAAAATGCAGCCGCTAGAGTTATTACTAGATCAAGAAAATATGATCATATAACACCGATTTTATCATCACTTCATTGGTTACCTATAAAGTTCCGTATTAATTACAAGATATTGCTTTTGACTAATAAAGCTCTAAATGGTTTAGCTCCAGTCTATTTAACGGATCTTCTATCGCCTTACAATCCATCGCGCTCTTTAAGATCACTAAATTCGAGGCTTCTGGTCATTCCTAGGATATCCAGATCCACCAAAGGAGGCAGAGCATTTTCACATTTAGCTCCGAAGCTCTGGAATAGCCTTCCTGATATTGTTCGTAGCTCAGACTCGCTCTCCCAGTTTAAAACTAGACTGAAGACGCATCTCTTTAGCCAGGCATTCATATAAATTTTTTATCTTACAGTTACTGTAAATTCGGCCTCTAGTTCATAAACGCCAGAGGAGAACTGGCCCCCGACTGTTTTTTTTCTCCATTGGGTCATCTGATGGGGTGTTAGGACACCATTAGGTCACTGGATGGAGTTTTTCGGTTCCTTGCCACTGTTGCCTTTGGCTTGCTCAGTTGGGGATATTCAAATTAATTAACCAATCATAACATTGATCAGCTCTACCAAACTTGGATGTCTTTTTTTTCCCAGTAATAAACAAACATTGTTAAGTTGTTTTGATTGATACTGTGAAGCAGCTTTGATACAATTTGTATTGTGAAAAGCGCTATATAAATATATTTGACTTGACTTGACACTAACAGAGTAATCACACCAGAGTTTCTATCGAACCAATCCGAACAACACCCTTAATTATAAAACAGATTATATTCAATGAAATTCTGAAAAACATTTAAGCTATTAAGACAATCTTTCAACAATATAAATTTGATCAAAGTCTAGATAGTCTAGAATAGCCCATTATAATCCTACTTTTTATTTTCCTGAAATGCTTTTGTTACATCAACTCTATTGATTGTCTAAAGTCCAAATAAAGTGGTTTAATTATTAAACACACATCACAATGATGGAAGAACACTATATCAAGACAATTAAAATTTGGCCATTTCGAGATTGGTGATAACAGTGTCCAACTATCTGACTAACAGAACATTTTGTCTAGTGTCAATTGCTAAGTCGACCAACAGCAGTGTCAAAACAGTGCAACTGGACTGTCAGTTAGATTTTCCATTCTGGAGTGAATAAGTTAATTTTTAATTAGCGTTATGTAAACAATCATTTGAATTTTTGTACATCTTATTTGATGCCATACAATTTCCAGAATTGTTATTAGATATAAACTACCATTTAAAAGTTTGAGGTCGGTACAATTTTTAAAAATGTTTTTGAACATCTCTTAGGCTCACCAAGGCTGCATTTACAGAATTTTAATCAAACATATACTAATAACAGTAATATTGTGTTATAATAGTAATAATATTATTACTATTTAAAATAACTGTTTTCTTTCTCAATATATGTAAATTGTTGTAACATTAAAAATGTCTTTATTGTAACTTTTGTCCAATTGAATGAATCCCCGCTGAATAAAAGTATTAATTTCTTTAAAAAAAAAAAATAATTCTCACCAACCCCAAACATGTAATTAACGATCTAGATAAATGATATCAGTTATAAAAAAACAAACACTCATTTGATTGAACTCACATCTACGACAGAGTAGAGAAATCCTTTCCACAGCTCACGAGCCTCGAGATTTGGTGCCTAAGAGGAAAGAGAGAGAGACATATTGGCATTAATTATATTATTAACTATAATTCAGTGCAAAGATTTCCTTACACTACTGCATTGCATTACAGTCTTATAGTATCTCACAGCCAATTAGATCTCCATTACATTTATTGATTATCCAAGATGACTTACAAATGAGGAAACCTACAGCACATTTGTATTTGTAAATTCAATTTTCACAGAACTTTTATTTATGCATTTCTTTGAGGTATGGAAGGGCTGCGTATTGGCTTTGTAAGAGGAAGTATCAAAGTACAGTGATGGTCAATGTCGGGGAAAGTGTTTTTCTGCCTCTTTCTGTTTGTAATCTCTTAACAATCTCTCTAGCAAACCTCTGATCAACCCTCATTCCCAACGCAAAATAAACCAAGAGTTTCCTGAGCAAAGACTACAGTACATTCAACGTCTGATAGTGATCCTCCGCTGTACAATAAGTGCTGTTTAGTCTTGAGCTGACCAGAATATGACCTGGAGCTGCCTGTTATTACTGGCATCAGATGTGCTGAGCATAAACAAGAATACAATAATGGTCCATGAAACCAAAACTCTCTATAGCGTGTCGAAAGGTAAATTCTGTATGGAGAAGTTTGTAAAGAGTGAAAACCCCACATTTGCTCATTTAGGAGAGTGTGATGGGATTGAGACGTGCGTTTGGAGCGTGACTGTCTCAGAGAGTCCAAGCTTATTGTTTCAAGAAAGCACTTGTCATTTTAGAGTGTGTTCACACTTGACAGGTTTTGGTTGGATTAAAACGAACCCTGGAGCGATTGCTCTCTTAATGTGGTTCATGTGAATAAGTGTGAACGCTGCTATACAAGAACAAGTGGACCGAGAGCCGATTGAAATATGATAGCAACACGGACCAAAAGCATGTAAACAAACCAAAAACAGGACGTGTTGTCACAAGATGGAACCCCTAAAATGGAAAGAATGCTCAAACAACATACCTAGTTTATCTCATCATCATACGATGCCTCATTACAGTTCAGTAAAGGTGTCAGAAACGTGTCTCAGGGTGTGTGTGTGTGTGTGTGTGTGTGTGTGTGTGTGTGTAACTAAGGAATTCCTGGCACTGTTTTGATTCCACACATTTTATAAGCTCTTAATGAGTTCTCAGGTGGTAAAAATACCATCATACGCATCACACATTATTGTTTTGGATGTTCGGTAAGTTCCGACGCAAAATATGTTATAAAAGCCGGGGGTTTTTTGTTTCGTATTTTTAGGTTTGTTAAGATTCATGTGGATTCGCTAAGTGAATCAGGAATAAATATTTAAATTTTCTTTATTGGTCCGGACCAATACAACCAAGAGAACTGAACTACAAGTGTGAACACACCCTTTGTGTATAATCGGTGTTGGGGAAAGATACTTTTAAAAGTAATGCATTACAATATCGTAATAGTATAGTAATATACAATATTACTAATTAGTTACTTTTGTTGGAAAGTAATGTTTTACGTTACTTTTGCATGACATTTTCTCATCTGGCCTTGGCTTGCATTTTTTTTTTTAATAAAAAACAACAACAACAACAATAAAGGTTCTATTTTCGGAAAATGTAAAGGCCCTTTCACACCAAAAGTAAAAATGAATAAGCCTCATGCTGAAGGAAATGCAAATTCACGCCTGCTGCCATTCTGAATTGCAGAAGAAAAGAGTAAAAAAGAGAAAAAAGTTCAACACTCTTCTGCAATTAAAAACAAAAAAAGCGAGCATGAGGGGAGTGAGATGTGTGTGTACTGACAGACATTTGATACTCACAGTGAGCTTGATCTCTCCATCCTTCATGCGGAGGTTCAGTCTGGCTGCTTCGAGATTCCTATCACGACTTGGGTCATCGATCAGAGACACAAACCCACTCAGATCCAACTTCTCTACATACTATTTAGAAAACACACACATACAGAGCGACATTTAAAGGAACAATTCAACCAGAAATTCCTTTTCAAACCAGACTAACTTCTGTGAAACACAAAAAGATGATTTTTGGCAGAATGCCTAATGTCAATGATTTAATTATCATTTTAAACAATAATAAAATATTTTTATGTTGAATATTCTTATTCTTATTAAAAATAAAAATATTTTTATTTTATTATTATTTAAATTATAAAATTAAAAAATAAATATATCAATATATATCAATATATATATATATATACATACAAATATATATATATATACATACATACATACATACAAATAAATAAATATATATCAATATCAATATATATATATATATATATATATATATATATATATATATATATATATATATACACACATACATACATACATACATACAAATAAATAAATATATATCAATATCAATATATATATATATATATATATATATATATATATATATATATATATATACACACACATACATACATACATACATACAAATAAATAAATATATTATTGCAATAATACTATTTCACTGTAAAATTAAAAATTTGTATTTAACAATAATAATAATAAAACAATAATAACTTATTTAACAGAACAACAGTAAATTGTAATACTGATATTTATGGCTGCTTTATTTCTTTGCTTTTAAATGTTAAACTATAGCGCTTTAATTTTAGAGGAAATTATTTTAAATAAATGTTTTTAAAAATGCTGCAATTGTTTTCCCCCTTATGGGTCACACTTTTCAGGTTGAAAAATATGGAACTATAAATAAAAAAATGATAAAAATACATAAAAATCACATCCCTGCTTCTGAAGCCATAAGACAGCAGTGTATGAATATCTGAGAAGAACAGACCCAAATTTTTGTAATTGTTTACTGGAAAACACCAGCTCGGACATTTCTGCCTAACATCTCATTTTGTGTTTCAAAGAAGCATGATACACATGTTTGGAATGGCATGAAGGTAACATTCAAGCTAACAAGGAAATGGTAATAACATTTTTGTTTTGAGGTGAACTATCCCTTTAAAATTAAAAACACAACATAACACAACAGAATCCGAGGGAAAGCAAGAACTGATAAAACGTGAACCTTCAATGCAACACTTTGGATAAAAGAGTGCCAAAAGTATATGTGATCAGTAGATGAAGGCTTAAATTTGGGTCTGTTCTTCACGCAAACAATAAACACACGAGTTCATGATCACATTCCATGAGCATGTGTAAGTTCCCACACAGTGTGATTCTTCAGCAAACTTTGCATGTCACTTTCTCTTTTTTCCCTCTAGATTAACCTTCCCAACCCTGGCTGAGGTTATAGAGGTTGAAACTCCTATCTTGATGGGTTCAGAGCGAAAATCAATACTGAATCCACAATTAAGTCGAGTCTGATCAAACTCGTCTGCCTCCTTGCCATCTGCTCTCCCACGGCTGAGAGCGCTTATGGAGATAAGGTCACGATGGACTTTAGACTCAAAGGGGATTTGTAGAAAATGTCCTTCTAGATCTCTCCTAACGCTCCACAGATTGATAGAGGATTGTATACATCTGTGTGTGTAGCAAACCCCTGAATATGTCACTCACATGTGTGTCCTTAGAGTTGTTGAAGAAGTATAACGTGTTTCCACATAAACAGGTCCATAAACGACGAGCCACCTGCATCGAGAGAAAACAATTACTCAATATGCATAATAGTTTGAGTTTATTGTACTATATATAAAGACACAAAAGTGACACTAAATCATCTCTCTCCGGACTCAGGATTGTTAAATGTCTATTCAGAGCTCGAACACACGATGTTAACGTGGTAATGCTCTGACAGTGAAGCGAATGGCAGTCATCTCTGCATAGATTATCACTCTTCTGTCTGTAATTCTGTGCTCTGTCTGGCTCAATCCTGATCTCAGTGGCAGCTCATGGCTCCCCAGGGCACGGGTTTCACACACACGCACACACACACACACACACACGCCGGCCCGGAGCACAGCTGTCCTAAATCTGAGACACACCCCCGACACACACTGCACCTGAACCCCACTGAATATTCCCTCTTGAATATACGAATGGTGTATGTGGCCCTCTTTGTCACCTTTTTTTTTTTTTTTTTACTTCACATTACATTAATGTAAATGTAGTTTAGCACTAATGTATTATATTTTAGTTGAAAAAATATTTTATTTGTGTGTACACATACACATACGCACGCACACGTGTGTGTATATGTATGTATATATATATACACACACACACACACACATAAATATAACAATACAGTGCACAAATATACATGTATTATATATGAAATTTTGTGCATGTATAAATACGTATATATAGTACCCAAGTAAATACCTTCATTGGTCACACTTTACAATCAACTGTATCAACTATTAACTGTCATGAATTGACAATGAGCAATACATTTATTACAGTATTTATTAATCTTTATTAATGTTATTAATAAAAATTCAGCTGTTCATTGTTTGTCCATGTTAGTTCACTGCATGAACTAATGTTAACAAATACATTTGATTTTAATAATGTATCAGTAAATGTTGAAATTAAACTAAGATTAATAAATAATGTAGAAGTGTTGTTCATTCTTAGTTCATGTTAACTAAACTAGGTAACTAATGTTAACTAATGAACCTTATTGTAAAGTGTTACCCCTACATTTTTTTATTATGAAAAACTTTTTTTAGAGACATCAAAATATAACAAATGTAGCATACTTATATTAAAATATCGATCAATGGAAAAATAATTACATCTAGAAAGCAGATTTGTATGGTCAATATAATGCTGATATATTTATAGAATGTTGAAAGAATAAGTTGAGATAGGTTTACTAAAAACGTGCATTATGCACTGACAATAAGGTTGGCTTGTAAATAATTTCTAATCTGCAGTATTTATTAACCAGATTAGTAACTTTAGTGTCTCAGAGTTGCATGAAAACAGAATCCACAAATGTGCACTGGTAAGAGTCATGCACCACTGATGAAGACTCTGAAAGACTGGAATGTTCAATAATCTGTGATATTAAATGACAATTGACATCATTAAGCTGTCAGCAGCCGAAAACAGTGAACTCCATTATAATAACCTGATTCCAAGAGATGCTAGTGTCTGGGAACGAATGCTTGATGATTCATATTAAAATGATGCTGTATCATATAAATCACACACTTTAGACTGCATGTGGTCCGCATTAAGGTGTGTCCACTACCAGAGCAGCTGCCGACAATTTAAAGCACCCAACAGACAAAATAAGAGCTCAAATATGAGTTATGACATTTATAGAGCTGTCAGACAGCGGCATGGCACACAGCAGCAGCGTCAGCTCATTCATCCATTTATGTTAAATTAAAACGCAAAATCAATATTTGAGTGGTGACATGGCAAACTGATAATATTTAGACAGCTGATCCATGCAAACCTCGCCCATATCCACACAATACGCGCGTAATAATGCATGTGTCATGCGTCTCATATGCCGCTGCGCGTGATGATATGATCAAATAAAGTATTTGACATGTTGTATTGACCGCTCACCTTCTCTTTCGCTCCTCTTTTCTCCAGGAATCCCTCATAATAGCAGGGCGGCAGCTGCGCTTTCGGGCTCCCGGTGCGCGGGTTCGCGGGCGCAGCCGCCATGACTCGAGCAGCTCAGCCCGGTACTGACACACACACACACACACACACTGAGGGACAAAGAGCCGCTGGATGATGTTACTGCCTGGGAAACGACACGCCTTCTTTGGGTGAGAGATGGATGGCACTGGATATGCGTGATTAATCTCGTCACTGACACGCATTCAGGGGCTCAACACACGCAGACCCGAGAGAGTCAATATGGCATCTGGGATTACATTATGACCCACAGGCGCCCGTAGGCAGGACAATCCTATTTTGTGGAAAGCATGTGTGTTTATAATACTGTTCATTTATTGATGTCTGTTTCGAAGAGAAGAGTTAATTCTACCCTAAGTTGGCGCTTAGCTTATATTATGAATAATAAATATTTTCAATATACATACTACAAATGCATTTAAATATTAATTTAAATATAATTTTAAAATATTTATAATATAAAAATTGAATAAACAACCTATTTTTATATTATGAATAACATTGCATTAATGAAATGTTTATTTTATTTTATATGATGCACACAATTCTAAAATATAGGCTATAGATTGCTATTAAAACAGTATGAAATAAATTATAGCAAATAAGTTGTTTGCTCTACCAGTTAACAAATAAATAGCCAAGCAAATTATTTAATAAACCGATACTTATTATAATTATTATTGCTATTTCCATTTTATAGCCTAAATTCTTTTTCATATTTTATTTAACATATTTTAACTGCATTTAAAAAAAATATATAAATACATAGTGTTCAGAAGTTTGGGATCTGTAAGATCTTTTAATATTAAAAAAAGTATCTTCCTCTCACCAAGGCGGAAATACAGTAAACACTGTAATATTGTGAAAATAAAAATAACTGTTTTCTATTTGGATATATTTTAAAATGTAATATATTCCTGTGATGCAAAGTTGAATTTTCAGCATCATTACTCCAGGCTTCAGTCACATGATCTTTCAGAAATCATTCTAATATGATGATTGTCTGTTCAAGAAACATTCATTATTATTATCATGATTATTATTATTGAAAACAGCCATGTAAAGATTACTTTATTTTACTAAATAAAAGTACTTTAGTAAAAATATATTTTTAGTAAAAAATTAATTCTTAAAAAAAAAAAAATATTGCTGACCCCAAACTTTTGAATGGTAGTGTGATGTTACAAAAGCTTTCTATATTTCAGATAAATGCTGTTCTTTTTTAAACTTTCTATTCATCAAAGTATCATGAAAAAACTGTTTTCAACATTGATAATAATCTGAAATGTTTCTTGAGCAGCAAATCAGCATATTAGAATGATTTCTGAAGGATCATGTGACTCTGAAGACTGGAGTAATGATGCTGAAAATTCAGCTTTGATCACAGGAATAAATTACATTTTAAAATATATTCAGACAGAAACGGTAATTTTAAATTGTTACATTTGACAACATTACTGTATTTTTGATCAAATAAATGCAGCCTTGGTGAGTATAAGAGACTTCTTTCAAAAACGTTTGAACGGTATACAGCGTATATAAAATACACAGAAGTCACTTTCAAACCAAGCAGTTTTCTGTAGGGCAATGCAGCAAATTTGTGATCAATTGATGCAGAATCTGTGTGAGGAAATGTTTCGCCCTCACGCAAAATTTACAATCGCCTGGATTCCCAAGCGTTCAGTGATCCTCTCCATGCTTTTCATTTAACTCTCACACTCAGCGTTGAGAGAATCACACAGAGCGAGCACTGACCTAAAGAAAACAGACAGCTATAGTTTCCACCTTTATTTAAAATGAAAAATATACAATGTTCCCTGCACATTTTTATAACAAAACATAAATCACAAATGGATTACGCAGGAAATACTAATTCAAAAGAATCATTCTTTCTGAAACACTTTCTCAAACACATGAATGTCATAAAACTTGAGGCCTAACAATGTTTACCAGGGACAATAAGAGGCACAAGCAAGGTTTTCCATTACATAGAACACATTCTACCCATAATAAAATATTACTTTTAAATGTAGTGTGAGCAACATCAGAAAGCATGTAATATGCTGAGCGTAGGAAGCAGCTTTGAGAAACGTGCAAGCTAATATAGGGTTAACTCAGAGCAAGACTGAACCTGATACAAATCATCTAGGACTAGAATCTCTCACCCCAAACACAATGACGCAAGCAAAATAATGTGTTTATTCAGTACTTTACAAAAGCTGCTCACAATAATTGTTTCGGGGGTTACCCGACTTGCATGAAATCAGATTCGCTGACTAATCCAAACGTAATTGCACATGTAAAAGAGAAAGAGGTGCTGGCGGGACCTTTAGCTGCTCATATCATTGGGTCATTTTTTTGCCTTCTATTTCTTTCTGAACACACGGTGGTAGTTCACTCCTGAGCACCTTTCATGCATTGACATATTACTGCATTATGACGCAAAACAATGAACGATATGCTCTGAATCAGTTCTGATTTACTACTTTTACTATAGTAACTCTGGACAGATCTGATATCAGTTTACAGTCCCTCTCGTCATGATTCCAGCAACCTTTTGGAACCTTTTTGGTTCTACAGAGGCCCTGAAGGGACATGGTGATGGAAAACGATACGGGATGGGAGGAAAGATTATACGTCAATACTTTTGCGTTCTCTCGCGAAGGTTTTGTGTTTCTTAGAGAAACTGTGTTCTCTTGGAAAAAAAAAGAAAAAAAAAAGTTTCTTGGTGGAATGCACAAGTTTTGCGAGGGTTTTTCCCCTTTAAGGGGCCGTAGTAGTTTAACTTTGTCGTCTAACTACAACTTGACATTTGCTGTGATTATAGACTATATCTTCAAAATCATAAAGTGTTCTACAAACGGTTTAATAATATCATTATTGTAATGAAAAGACTAACACAAAATCCACAATGACTTTAAATACAAAGATATATTATGTAAACATTAGCATAGAACAGTTTATCCAGGGCGACATGAACACTCACGAGCAAAACGGTCTATAAATCGACACTGTGCAAGAATGTTTTTACCGAGAAATTTGCTTTGTGCATGTTGAATATTATGAATAAGTCGCTATGAGTTTAGCTGCACGGTAGGCCTAAAGCAAACATACCTTTCCCTGAGAGACAGAAACTGAAGCGTTAGTTAGAGGGAACTTCTCAATTCCCTCTTCGAGAAAGGGAAATAAAACTAAAGCTGTATAAGCCCAGAAGACAAACAATCTGGGCTTAAAAACAGAATCACAAAAAGTGCTTCACACACTTAATTTCCCTTTTCAAGAAGCCGTCATCCCCGCGGAGCTGCAATATCTGTAATCAGAGGGATTTCATAAACCGCAGCAGTAACGCTACGAGGCTTTAGTCGTGTGTGTCTCCCACTACAAAACTGTTCTCGAAAACACCAGTGCAGTGCGGAAGAGGATTTGTAAAGGTTCCTTTTTCCATAGAAAAGATCAGGAGGTGGAATCATGTGTAAAAAGAAGAAAAGAAGAGCAAAAAGTATTGTAATGTCTACATAAGCACAAACTGGTACTTCTGGTTCATCAAACAGCTGGACTTACCTCATTTACATAACTCATTTAAAAATAGAATTTGGAAGCAGGAAGTGAGGATTTATAGTTCTCTATAATCATTTACTCACCCTCATGTCCTTCCAAAACCTTATGACTTTTCAATTTAATGAACCAGAATGTGTTTGGAGCAACACAAGGGTGAGGGGGAAACTTAATTTCTATTTTTAGCTGAACCCATCTCTGTTTATGCTCCTGCAAAGACAGTTTGGTTTTTCTGGATTTACTAATGACCTCTTTTTGTTTAGCATGAACATAACATAAAACTCAATGCTGACAAAATTATTATTGAACACAGCATTTAAAAGGATAGTTCAACCAAAAATTCTGTCATCATTTACTCACCCTCATGTCGTTTCAAACCTGTATTCTAATGAGTTTCTTTCTCCTGCTGAACACAAAAGATGATATTTTGAAGAATGTCGGAAACCAATCAGTTGATGGACCCCACTGATTCCATAGTATTTTGTATCATAGTATCTTGTTTTAGGTTCAGCAGATGAAAGAAATTCACAGGTTTGGAACAACTTGAGGGTGAGTAAATGACAGATTTTCATTTTTTGGGTGAACTATCCCTTTAAGATAAATAAAATAAACCCAGTACAACTAAAGCCAATTGGAAAGGGTTAGTTCATCTTTCATGTGAATCAAATAAATCACCATGACCATAACGATTGCGTTATGAAGTATAAAATAAGTTCTATTCTTATAGCTGAGCTTTTGGCCGGTCAGCTCATACGTGGCCACTAGAGGTCAGTGATTACCAACAAGAGACATTTCTTATACAGTAAAGATGCAGCTGAGTGCATTTGTAAGCAAGTAACATCATTATAGGTAACTGATATGAAAATAATATCCATTTGACTCCATTTGAGAATAAACACTCCCAAAACGGATTTATCTTTAACATACTTCTCAATGATGTTTATTGTACTTCAGGGAATGGTAGTGTTATACTAAGATGAACTACAAAGCTGGACCTCAACCCTAAGTAACAAATACCCAGACACATACTGCATCTCTTTCAGGAGGTCAAAGTGCTCACAGTGAAATACAAGTCACAAATTTTCCCCTCTTTTCCCTGTACCTGACATTGCACTTTCTCGTGCTGTTTCTGTGTGTGTGTGTGTGTGTGTGATCAGTGCCGCAGGGGCACCATCACCTCCACGTAGTTACAGGGGAACAGTCCGGCCTGTCCGCGCAGGCTTCCCTCGAACCAGTTCTCGTCGATCTGATTGGTCAGCGTGATGACGTCGCCCTCGTTGAAGCCAAGCTCTCCCTGGTTCTCGGGATCAAAGTCGTACAAAGCCTTGCAGCACGGCTGATCTGTCGCTATGGAGACCACATAATGTTTGAGAATAGAGAGGATAAAAGGTGAAGATACACACAGAGAAAAAAAAAAAAAAAAGTAAAAGTGAACAGAAAGATTAAAAGAATTACAGAGAAAAAAATCAACAGAGAAATTAACAGTGGACTGATTTGTAAGAACAGAAAAGGATTTTTAACTGCTATTTTTGAGAGCGTATGGTACAAAATAGGGATTTAAACAAAAGAAAAGAAAGGAAAAATGTTATTTTTTAAAAGAAATTATTAGCAAAACTATTTTATGAAGTTTTGCACCCATGTTACATACAATTTTTAAAATACAGATTTGTGCATTGTTAATTCTAGCAATACACATTAAGTAATCTCAATTATACGTTAAATAAAAGGTTAAATAATAATAGATAGTAATAAAAACTAAAATAAATAAAATAAAATAAATAAATAATTCATTAATTTTTAAAATACTCGTGTCATTTTCTTAATTCTAGCAGTAAACATCATGAAATCTGAACAGAATATACTGTAAATACACAACATTAATAATAATTATAAATATATAAATTATAAATGCTATTAAATATAATAAAAAACTAAAATGGTATCAAGGTTGAATTCTTGGCTCGTAACTATTAATAAACCTATATTTCCCATTATCAAATGTTTTTTCTCACACTGATCTAGGCAGCAGAGTTAAATGCTTGACTAATGCAGTCAACACTAAAATTTGTGTAAAAATGGAGAGTTTTAAACTAGCTTCTTTCCAAACTGTTAATTTTATGTTAGATAAAGGTTACAGTTCTCTCTTCAACGAACCAGGGATTGGATCTTTATCAAAGAAGAAGAAAAGAGAGAGACAGCAATTTGTACTCAACTTGTGGAAAGTGCTAATGAAAAAGAAATGAAAACCTTTTAATGAAAACTGACATACACCAACATATTTAGCATTTTAGGCGCATGCACAACAACTTTCATGCAAAGGTGTGACTCAAGAAAGTGAAAGGAATAGATAGATTTATCAAAGAAAAAGGACAGTTCTGCCACCTCCAAACATGCAGGTCACAAAAGGATCAATAGTAGTTCAAGCAAACCCACCACGCGCACGACAACACTCATTAAACATGGTCCACATAACGCCACACTCTATTGGAATCACTGGGAATTGTGGCGCGTGTGCAGCCTATGTAGTGCATTCCAAATCAATCACTTATAAGCTCCATTTAGGTTTGGATGCTGCCTTTACATTTACATTTATGCATTTGGCAGACGCTTTTATCCAAAGCGACTTACAATGCATTTCAAGGTACACATTTTTACATTCTTATCAGTTCTTGCTTTCCCTGGGAATCGAACCCATGACCTTGGCATTGCAAGCACCAACGCTCTACTGTTTGAGCTACAGGAAAGCGTACCCTGCCTTAGAAGAGACCCTATGTAGACAGTAGACAGTGAGGCAGATCACTATGGTTAACAACAGCTTGTTTGTGTATGCGTGAGATGTTCAAAAACTGTTAATGCAGGTTTTAATAAATAACTCATTCTTGAGCTAAAAAGCTCCCAGTGGATAATTCAACATGTGGCAGATTGATCACGCTTTTGATTCATCTCATGAAGGGAAAATAAATGTGTCACACAAACAGAGCATCTCATTTACATGAGTGAACTATCTGTGCTCATCACGGGTTTGTTATATGTGGGAGTGTATTTAGCAGGACGGTGATTCACACCGCTAGTTTTCACTAGGAATTCAGGCTGGGAAAAGTCTGGCATAGAATAAAAGCCCTTCACCGTGTCAAGTGTGTGCTTGCATGTGACTCACAATTACGTTTTTGCCGTGAAGATGTCCTGTTAAAGGATGGGGCCGCTGACGTAAAAGAAAAACAATAGTCAGTCTCTGTGTGGCAACCCATACACACACACACAGTGTTGTTGTTAGCTCAAAACCGAAACAAAAATCGTTTTTAGTTACTGAAATAAAGCCGAATTAAAAAAAATATATATATGATGAAAAACTGAAATTATAAATGTTGCCTTGGCAACTAACTGAAATAAACAAGATGAATAACTAGAATTACTTATCATAAAACTGAAATAAATATAAATATAAATATTAAAAACAAAACTTACAAAAATGACAATAGTCCATAACAAATTTACTAAAACTTAAAATAAAAATAAAAGATAACTATTAATTAATACAATAATAGTATATGAATAATACAAAAATAACAACTCAACTTCAGTCAATCATTTTCAGTATTACTGAAATAAATTAAAATAAAATATTAGATGAAAACCTAAACTTAAAATACTCAAACTTATTTATTTCAGTTAGTTGCCAAATCAACATGTCTATTGATTAGGTTGAAGTACTACAATTACTAAAACTGAAATACAAATAAATTAAATCTAAATAGAAATATTAAAACTAAAATATTTCTGAAAATATTATATATAAAAATATATAATTAATTAATAATAATTAAATAAATAATTAAATATATATAAACTATAAAAATATAATATAAAATATTTTAAAAAAATATTTTCCAAAAAATATTTCCATGAAATTATTACTAAAACAAACTTAAAATGAAAGCAGAAAATATTAAAATGAAAGCAGAAAATATAAAAATAAAAAAATTCAAATTCAAATTATTAATAAATATATGGTGTCTGATTGAGCAATTGAAAGTAGTTTTCATTATTTCTTTCAGCATATGACTCAATTTCTATGAGAAATAACCATTGTAGTCAATAAATATTTGCTTGGCTGACTAAATCTCATTTAATGTTTTTCTAGATCTTGAGACATGACTTTATGTTGCCTTGGGAGGCAGCTTGAAACCTCAGACAGTCTGTTTCCTCAGAAGGCTCCATTATACACAAAAGCAAGTTATTGACTGTCTGGGGCAGCCAGGCCGGTGTAGGTTTTGGACAGGCAACATTTTAAAATACTAAGTGTTATGCGGCCTCTGTACAGCATGCCGTGATCCAAATTGTGGAACGTGGAGATCTGCTGAGCTTTTGGTTACATGAATCAATGAATATAACCAATTAGACTGATGATGAACCATTGGTCTTGGTTAACATGATTTTTAGAAGATTTTTCAAAAGCTGTATGTGTGAGCAAATGCATCATTAGTCACTTTGATATAGGAAATTGCATTATTAACCTTTCCTGAAGGTAGGTCTGCCTTTTGCACACATAATGGCTTTCTGTGTTTCATTTCAACCATTACCATTCAGATTGTGACTCCCTGAAGAAATTCAATTTAAATCAAATCTAGTCCACCTAGAAAATGCGTTTAAATTGACAGTTTTTATGAAGCCTCATGTAAATGACCAGGACAAGCTCACCTGCGGATGGGTTTGAGGGCGGCGCAGCTGATGGATTCCAGCCTCCGTTAGAGTCTTCTGACTCTGAATAATCAAAACTGGGTCTGGACACAGGCATCCGTTTCTGGCGCGGCTGAGACAGGGCCTTGTTTACTCTACAGAACACACGCAAACATGAACATAAATTCATGCAAACACAAACACACACAGATTGCAACCAGGTAAACCATGTATCAGGGGCTGAAAATAGTTCCCCAAAAAAATGTATTCAATATTCAGAACACTTAGAATATATTTCAGAGGTCATATGGACTTCTTAAAGGTGAAGTACGTAAGATCTCTTAACCCAGTTTATTGTTCATTGAATACTTTTAGTATGCCATTCATGGGTTTATCTTCACCCAAAGTGTAAACACGGAGCCTCCCAGCAGTCTGCTCAGATCCGGCAATCTTTTTCCAGCCCAGCCTATAGAGTGTGCTGGTTGTGACGTCAAAACTCCTAAGTCTAATATGCCAGTGGTTCCCTTGAGATTTTCCCATTGCTTTTTACATTTACGAGTTAAATAAGGTCTGTGGTAAACATAAGTAGACGAGGGTGTGGGACCATGACTGATGTGTTACATGGGAAAAATGCATTCAGACCATCAAAGATGAAACAGGCCATGAACACAAAGCGAACGGGGCATTGCGATGCAACGTGCTACAATGACACTCCAATACAGCATCATCATGCAGCCGTTCAGAAAGACAAATGTTCCCATTTATGTTGTTTACTTTGATGTGTCCAGTGTAGACAGCCTCAAATAGTTGTGGCAAGCATGTCAAAAAAATGCACACGGTGCAGATATTTTGGATGGCGAGACGATCGCGTTTGCTCTAAACACCTACTCAACTGCTTACTCGTGACGCAAAACAATACAGCTAAAACTATTTCTAAAATATTTGACCTTTTATTGAAAGTAGCCAACTTTTACCTGTTGAGAAAACGCCTTCACAAGCATCCATAGCCCTGTCCCAAATGGCACACTTCACATGCACTTACAGGTTGTGGACTTATAATGGGCACAGTATACATGTGATCGTGAAGTCCACAAGACCGTAGGGTGTCCCATTTGCCATTTTAGGTTTCACGACCTCCCTCTTTGCGGTTGATATGAACCCTCAATGCAACAGTCTTCTTCCCGAAAGTCAAAGTGGCGCTACGTCACAAAAGTGTGGACTCATAGAAGGACCGCGAGTGTTTCGGGTGCCATTTGGGACAGGGCCAATGATGCACGAAAGGGGTGTTTGCAAGGTTGTTTGAAAATATGCTTTATTTTCTTTGTAAATCCATTAGGTGCTTCTGCATCCAATTTGACGCTTGAAAGCTTTCGTCCCCATTCATTTTAACTGCAGAGGAAAAAGTGTCCAAATACGCAATTCAAAATTTCTCCTAGTGTGTTCCAGAGAAGTAATAATGTCAAATGGGTTTGGAAGGTATTTTAAATTTATGTGATGAAGAAAGATACATGTTCATCTCTAACCTTTCTCTCATCCTCTCTGCCAGCTCCTCCAGGACCTCCACAGACTGTTTGTGAAACTGCAGCTGAGATTCGACCAGAGCTGCGAGCTGGCTCACCTGCTCCACCTACAAACACACAGACACACACATACAGCGCATTAAAAGATGTTATTGCTTTAGAAAAAAGAGCTGCAATCTGTAAGCTAAATAAAAAAAGCCGTTTTTGTTTACTAAAAAATAGCTACACATCCTTGAAACAAAATGCAATTTCTTCAGAAGCAAAATAACATGTGATAAAGAGGTTTTCAGGAAATATATCTCAATAACCAAGTTTATTTTTCTTTACAGCATTTTTTTCTTGTTTTTAGCATGAGCCTCACTAAAATGTTTCACTTTTTTTTTAATAATAAAACAAACGGGACACTCTACATTCCTGTGGCATTCCACAGCGTGCTTCACTCAATTAAAATGAATGTTAAAACTAACATTGTGTCACTAAATTAAAACTACAAGTATTGTGATATAAGAAAAAAATCATAATATGCACATGGAAACACCTGGAAGGAGCTTTTATATCCAAATCATAAATCATAAAATTGAGTTTTATGAAATGAAGATGTGACGGTGAACAATCCTATGATGACCTAAATGATTCATACATAAGTTTAATGTCATAAATCCAGTTGCATAAAGTTATGACCAGTCTTAAAGAAAAAATATCATATTAAAATATCAAATATCATTGGACTGCATGACTACTACTGACTACTACATATTTATGTACCACGGTATTTGGATGGTACTAACATGGCACACTGAGAAACTTTTTGTTAGCTAACATCAATAACTTTGTTTAATTACAGGCCCGTGCTTAAGATCGATGTGGCAAAGAATCAGAAATATCCCGAAGCTTTCTCTGGGCTGCAGTCCAGTGTCGATAAAACAGACTGAAAAATGTGTTGGCTCAGCGGACTGTCTGGAAAATATCCAGCACTCATTGATGTGGATCACTGTAGCAACATTACAGTTATATGACTCTGGATGGCTCTGGACTATAAAAACTTTCCAATAGGGGATCTTTTGATTTTTAGTAGTGTTTTCGCAGGCAAACATCACTTGGGATTGGTGAAATTAAATTTCAGCATGAAACCCATCCTGCACTGTTCATGCTATGGATATTATTGATTTGCTTAAATCGTGCGGCTTATTAGAAGAGATGCGCCATTACTCAAAAATTGATGTTGGTTGCACTTTATTTTACAGTACGTGCACTTAAGGCGCTTTTCCACTGCATGGTACGGTTCGGTTCGGCGCGCTTTTCCACTGCATGGTACGGTACGGCTCGGCTCGGTACGGCTCACTTGTGCCGCTTTTCCACTGCATGGTACGGTACGGTACGGCTCGCTTTGGCTCGCTTTAAATGGTACCACCTCTGTTGAGGTTCCAAGCGTACCGTACCGATACTAAAATGCGACGTGTAAACACTGTAGATCACTGATTGGTCAGACAGACAGAATCGTCACTACCAGCGTCATTGTATTTGGGAGACATCAAACCCGCTAGATTTAAATAGCCAGTAACAGCCACCGCTGTAACATCTGTTTTAAAAGTTTGCTTGACTTGCTTGAAGAAAAAAAAAACTTCCAAAAAAGAAATGGCTGAATCGTGGTCAGTGGACGAGAAGCGCAGACGTTCCTCTAGTTGGTTGCCGAGGAGCGGATAAACTATAACGATCAATCATAATCCCACCCACTTTGAAGCGGTACTAACTGCAGCGGAAAAGCAACCGAGCTAAAGCGAACCGAGCCGTGCCGCGCCGAGCCGTACCACGCAGTGGAAAAGCGAAGCGAGCCGAACCGTACTGAGCCGTGCCGAGCCGAACCGTACTGAGCCGTACCATCCAGTGGAAAAGCGCCATTATATGTACTTACAGTGTACTTGCATAAGAAAGTACTGGATAATATTAGGTACATGGGTTAAGATTAGATTTAGGGGTAGGTTCAGGGTTAGTACCTAGTTATTACCCAGTTATTGCAATTACTATTATAAGTACATGTACATGGGGAACAGGACTGTAAAATAAAGTGCTACCCTTATGTTTTTGGATGGTAAAACTGAAACTACTGTATTCCTTTTTTCATATTATATCTTTAATTTTATTTTTCAATGTTTTGTCATTTTAAATCATAGCTAAGAATCCATTTTCAAACGATATGAGTTTGTAAGGTTTTCTGAAATGGAAAGATAACGTTACAAATTCCATTTAGCAAAACACATTAGTACCTCAATAATTACATTGCTGTTTTGGCAGGCACTTTTTACTAAATTGATTTTTGTATTTTGTGACTGACAGCCATTAAAGTTGCTGTATGTAATATCGACAGCTAGCAGTTGAAATGGCCACTGAGGTCCAAAATTAAAAATATCTGAGAGAGTTGCGGGTTGCCAGATTGAGGACACGGAACAGGAACGAGAGCAATTGACAATGGAAGGCAACAAGCCTAATACTAGAAGTTAATTAGCTAATATATATGTTTTTATTGCCTTCCATAGCTGCAATACAGTGTGTTTTCCACCAACTGGCAACCCAGGATGTTGAAATACTATTGGGTAAATTGTCAGTAGGCGGGATCACACAGATAAAAACAAAAACAGACATTTCGACACGGAACGCACATGTCAAAGTAGAATAACTGGTTTGGCTGTAGCATTGTTTTTTAGAGAAACAAGTATGTGAACTTGCTCTGCAAACATGTTATGGTATTTTTATGCTTTAGTACAGGCAAAATTACATACAGCACCTTTAAAGACAGCTAAAAATAAACCACATACTAAGTGTCAAGATCGTCACCACAGTGCAATGTCCATATATCAATACCGCTCAGCACCTTAAAACGAAGAGTTCAGAGACTCTGATGGGCTGAAGTGAGCTTACGTCAGTATCCAGAAGGTTCTGCATGCTGGTTTCAGCAACATCTTTGGACTCTTCGAACTTCTCCACCGCCGCCCTGAGATCCTCATCCGGAATCTTCCCCTGACGCTTCTTCTTGTAGTCATAATCCAGTCGACGGCCCTCGAGTTTCTTCAGGTGATGCTGAAGGAAAACCAGAGCATAATATTATTATTATTATTATTATTATTAGACCTACAGGTTTTAAGATAAAAATTTACACTGATCATTTCTGAAAAATGCTAGAGATACAAAAGTATGCAGAGGTTAGCCAATCATAAGAGGCGCAATTTACATGTCTTAAATGTACAGTAAAAAACAATGGGTCAACAAAGGCTGGAAAATGAACATGAAAACTAAAGTAAGGCTTTTTGCAGTGCAGAAACCTTATCTTTAACTAACTAAGACATAACATACAGGGAAATTATAAAATTAAATTAAATTATAAAAAAGTGCCCTTTAAATCATATTATCTTTATTATTCCTAAATTCTACAAAAGATTTCTGTGAATACATGAAATTATTATTATGAACATGTCTTTTTATAAAATTGTCAGTTATTTTTCATAATAATATGTATTTTTTAATAAAAAGCTTAATTACAATCCTACACAAGTGCTCAAACATTTAGCCAATGACTTATGAATTATAGATTTAATCAATAAACTCTGATTTGATTTCAGAAAGCAATTGATTGCAGTTGTCCACCTGTATGTCTTTAAGGTCCTTGTCGACTATAGTTTGGAAAGGGTCGATGAAGTTCTGTTTGACGTCCATGTCTAGAGAGTCTCTCACTTCTGCCAGTCTCTTCATGGCATCTCCCATCTCCACTAAAGCACCACCTATAGATCGGGTGTAGAACATGAATAAAAATATTATGCAAAAAATAAATAGAAAGATCCTATAATAGCTGTATAAACAAAGAGCAATACAATATGCTTAAACACAGACACTCAACAGGTCTTTAATAATGAGATGCTGATAATCTGAATAGAGTTTTGTTTCATGTTTCGCTGTGTGATTTTTTTTGTTTTGTCTGATGGTACATGTTACTGTAAAAATAATAATTCATACCTAGGGCAAATAATACGAATGTAATATGCTGTACAGTTTCCCATTACAGTTTTTTTGTAATGTTTATGAGAAAGAACATTCCTCTTACCAAAGTTGGTGTCCTCTCCCAAGTCTCGGCCGTATTTGAGCATACACTCTCCCAGAAGGCCCTCTGCCTGTGGATAACCTGGGCTCTTCACCTGCCCACGCATCTTAGACATGGTGTTCACCATGGTCAGTCTCGCTCTCGATGCTGAGGTGCAAGACAGAGAGACAAGCAGGCACATGAATACAAAGAAACTTACACTGCAAAAAAAAAAAAAAAATCTAACTTTGTCTTTTTCCATTACAAATATCTAAATATTCTCAAATTTACATTTACATGAGAATTAAAATGACAAGAAATAAAGTCTTATTTAAAAAAAAAAAGTATCTAACTTGAGTGATTAAAAAAAAAACTTGTTTTCCTTGTAGATAAAATACATTTTCCTTACCCTACTACTGGTAGATTTTTTTCTTGTTTTAAGAATAAACTTTTTTCAGAATGCAAGATATTTTGTTTCTCAAGTAAATGTACCTTAGTTAAATCAATAAACTTTGATTTGATTTTAAAGAGCAATTGATTGCAGCTTTCCTCCTGTATGTCTTTCAGGTCACTGTCAATTATAGTTTGAAAAGGGTTGATGAAGTGTACTTGTGTAAAAAATATACTTAATTTATACTTAAAACAAGAAAAAACATCTGTCAGTGGGGTAAGAAATATATACTTAATTCAAAGGGAAAACAAGTTTAATTTTTAAGTCACTTAAGTCTTTATATATTGTGTCGTTTTGCTTCTTAAGTAAATGTAAATTGAGAGTGCCACTATTATGCTTTTTTTGAACATTACCTTTCATGCAGCCTGTAATACAGCTATTTGTGAATGTAAAAGGTCTGCAAAGTGTACGATAAAGTTATTGTCTCCTAAAAGAATGAATCTACTCAAAAAAACGAGTCATCAGCAATTCCATTGTAACAATGTATCAAATTTGCATAATGCCAGCCTATGGTCTTCATTGGCCAGCGAACAAAGTCTACTTTGACCCGGCCTCAAACACTGTAGCTGAGACTGGAAGAGCTTGGTTCATGTTGTCGACATGTCAAAAAGACACTGTTTTCAGCTCTGCAAATCCACTTTGCTGCACTTCAACAGGATGAGGACTCGCGCTGAAATTGATACGCTAAAACCGATGCCATCGTTACTTTTCATGTCATTGGGTGCTTCTCATTTCTTATTTGTGCATCCTCGTTTCCTTCCCTCGCCTCTCAGCTCCAAGGAAAGAAAATGAGGACAGAGGAATCGAAGGAAATCTTATTTGTATATCGGAATATTCTAGATCACTCGAGAGTCACTTCACAGCCTCATCATCTGCACTCAAGGGATCTGCCCATATGCTGTTGAAGAAATTCATAAATAATAATAAAGCAAGATGCCCTGTTGAAATGTGTGTGCTATATGACTCATTCAAACTGCAAAGGAAAAGCATAAATGAAAATGATTGTGACAGATGTGAAGGGGGAAGAGAATTTGTACGTGCGTCAGGTTTCTCGACAAGAAAGACTTCCGCATAGGATTTTGACCTTGTATGCATGCAAACCTATTGTAGGAGACGTCCAAAACAAAATTAAGAACCTTTAAAATAGCATAATAGGGACACTTTAAGAATTTTTAGATATGTGCAAAAGCATGACAAAAACACTTAACATGTGATTATTAAAAATTGTATATTGTATTTGACTTTGAATTCAGCACATAGGGAATATTTTCTCCATTTTTCACCTGGGTTGGGCTGCAGGTATTCAGTAGTTTTGCAGAGCACTTCTGATATGGCTTTACTGGTGATGTCAGCCTTCTGTGAAGCACAAATGTCAGAGTACAGGTGTGTGTGTTTACGCCACACTGTCAACAGAGACAGCACTCACAGGCAAAGAAGTGAGAGACTTGAAACAATCAGCAGCGCTCACACCTACTGACACATTCAAAAAGCTGACTGATACCGAGGTGAAGGAATATTCCCTACTCTTTACAATGTGAGCTTGACAGACTGCATTTGTGGTCTGCTGTGGCTTACCACAGAAAATCATGCAAATGATGCGTTTCAAAGCAGAAATGTGAAGCTTGTGGTTTTGTTAAAACTCTTACAGGAATTCCTCTGGAAAAATTTGAGTTATGAGCTGTAAAGTTTGCCACTTCTCTAGGTGACGGATATTTTGGTTATTCATTACTGACGCAATTCCTGTGGGCGGAAAAGGTATTAACCACTTTTTTTCTTCTCAGTCTAATGCCAAGTACTATTAAAGCCAGTATTTGTCAACATTTAACAAAAAAAAACTTGTGATTTCTGTGGATAAAATGGGTAATAATAATGTGAATTTAACATTATATAATTTGAAAGCCACCATCACAAAACATCAAATAAATTATACAACCTCTGTGTTTTATAGATAGGAAGTAGATATAGCTCATATTCTACACATTTTTTTGTTAAGGGGCCTGATGTATAAATGTTGTGTACATACAAAAAGGGCATTGAATTACTGTCAGGATTTACTAAAGAAACGCAGTGAAAAATTAGCACTGAAAAGGCATGGACTGGGTTATTTTTGCGGCTGACTTCATTGCATATGCTATAATAAAATAATTTTTTGTGTGCCAGCGAATTGCATCTGATTATTTGTGTAGAGGATGTTTCTGGCCAATTTTATTGTTGAATTTATTACAATAACTTTCAATAAGTAGGAAGAA
Source organism: Gila orcuttii (assembly GCA_026230005.1). Taxonomy (NCBI): domain Eukaryota; kingdom Metazoa; phylum Chordata; class Actinopteri; order Cypriniformes; family Leuciscidae; genus Gila; species Gila orcuttii. Next base: position 7,070,833 of record JAPDVR010000008.1, read on the forward strand.
GGAAGTCTTGATCATATTTAAGAGAACTTGAACACTGCTATCACAATGTGAATGTTAAAAATGTGTTACCTTCTCAAGGTCTTTGAAGTCCTCATCCAGTTTGGTTCCTTCAGCACCTCCCACCTTCTCACTCACCATCTAAAACACATCGGTAACAAGGACTTTCAAAAAAAATATTTTTTTTTACCAAACTAATGATATTTTATATCCCCTGGCCTTAAACATTACAGAAAAAGTTTAGCATTTTTGATAAAACATTATTTTGGTATTGGGCTAATAGAGAATTTGACCTTCAGAAAACATGCATGAGCAACAAAACACATTTGTGAGATTGTATGATAAAGTATTTAAATACAAGAAACATTCATTAGTTTGCAAATGTAAGATCTAAGAACTGATCTCTTTGTCTTTACATCTAATGCTGCACATTCAGTTCACGTTACAGAACGAGCAAGAAAGAGCAATGATGTTTGGCATGTAAGGAACTTAAATGGATGCCTTTGCGTGTTCACATAAGAACCTTGTTTGTGAACTTTGTCACAAACTCTATAAAATGTATTTAAAGCACATGCTCATGTGCTTTGGTGCTCATGCGGGCATTACAGGTTTGAGTCTGTGCAACGTTTCCCAATTCGATTCCTACTCTTTTTCTATTAATTTCTCATCCCTCTGCACTATACTGTATATCCATCTAATTATTATAATCATCTAATGTATAGTATATCCATCTAATAATATCCATCTAATAATATCAATCTAAGTAAAATCTCAAATAAAGTGGCTCAGTTTTAGTGACCACCAAAGGAAAATCAAATCATTTAGAGACAGTAATAGCACACTCTCCTCAGCCTTAGCAAACACTACTAATGTTTGTGTGTGGAAGAGAGAAAGAAATAAGAAAAGGGAAGGAAAGAACTTCGGGCAGGGATGGCCTCTAAGGGCCCCTGTGGAGTTCCCCATCTGAGCTATTCCTGTTGTTCGTCAATGATACTTCCTGTATGGGCGGCACAAACGCTTGTTTCACACACAAGCACTCCTCCTCTATGAGCTGAACTCTCCAAACACAAACACAAAGTATGTGTGGTGTATTGTATTCCAGTAAACAGGAAGCGTTTTGTGTACTGACACCATCCCAAAGGGAAAATATTCAAACAAAAACAAACAGCACAGCCTGGGTGGTATAATCCAAGCTAAGAATTAGGCCTACTCTTAAAAAAAAAAAAAAAAAAAATGGCTTAAGGCTGGAATACATTTCATTACTTCTGTGCATATTTTTTGCCCGAATGTCAGTCTAGATACGTCTAGATCAGGGGCCGGTTTCACAAAGCTATTTTAGACCGGTCTATAGTGTTAGACAAGTCTAAAATTTGCTCATAGACTAGTGTAATGCAAGTTAGACTGTTTCACAAAAATAAAGACTGACTTAATTTAGACCAAAAAAATTTGACACCTTACCCCCAGGCTAACTCGGGTCTAAGACTCTGTTACCTTGGCAACCAGCAGTAACATTACAAACAGCCAAAAGAGTTCATAATTTGTGGTTTGCTGACGACGTTATGGAGAGATCTATGAGAAGGGAAAGAGTTTTTAGGGGCCGCAGTAACCTACTGGAAACGTATAATAATGAGGACTTTTCTTTTCTGTACGTCTTTAACTCTCTGCTCAACGGTCAGATTTACGCTGTTAACTGTCGTAGCAATCTTTTTCCACATTAAAAATTTCTTCTTGTTACTACATTCTCCGCTAAATTCCCCAAGTAAAATGTCCTTGTAACTGTTATACTCCTCCAACAAACACATATTTTCCACTGGGGTAAACTGCAATGAGCGGTTGAATGCGCTTACTTGATCCGCCATGTTTTTTTGTTTTGAAAAGTGTCTTATTTTACCCAGAATGCATTGCAATGTAGTCCTACTTAAGATAGTCAGAGTCTTAAGTGCTTTGTGCAGCGGTCTGATTTAGATGTCTATCTGAAGTCTGACTATCTACTATATTTAAGCCATAGTCAAAGTCTCTCTTCGTGAAACCGGCCCCAGGGGTTTCCAAAGTGTGGGGCACGTGCATGTCGGGAGGAGCAGAGTAGGGCTGGGATAATAAAAGCCGGGAATCAAAACAAGTTGTGCTCCAAATATGAGGTTGATATCTCAAAACATGAGCTTTTTGAATTATTGTTACTGTTTAGTGCTTGATTATTTATTAATTTCCTTTTAAAAGTTTATTAAATTAATTGTTGCCCACATCCCTGGGAGTTAATTAGTGTAGAAACATTACAGTAAAACATTCAAAACTTCTCTCCCTACTGCTGTACAAAAGTTCACGGCTCTTTGAATTTCATACTAATACTGACCAAATATTGAGCATAATCACACACCCAGTCTTCAGAGAGTGGCCTAATATGATTCAGATGTAGGTGTGGACAGACACTGATCACACAGATCACTTTTCTAGAATATAAAAACTGTAATGAAATATAGTTGCACAAAGCTATCCATTTCATATGAATCTCATCTTAAAGTGCTTGTATTCATGTCAAAAAATTAAATCTGAGGTGATCTTGTGATAGACATTATCAATATGGTTTCATAGTTATGCACCAATACTGAATGTTTTGACAAATCCTGATAAACTGATATGATAAATCAATGTTATCCACATATACTGTTATACAGATATGACTGCTGATAATATTGCTGCTGACTGATTATCCTTCACTTTATCTGGTGCAACTAATCCATTTAAGAATGTCATTTAAATACTTCTGAAAAATCATACATACAAGCACTATTTATATTTGTCAGTAAGGCTGGGCGAAAAAACGGTATCTGTATTTATCGACGGTACACCATTGTTGGTAACGATATAAAAAATATTCAATATTTTGAGCTTCACGGACATTTATCAGTTTAGACTATCACTATCAGTGCAGCGCAAGCCGATCTTGATCAAGAGACACTGTTACTACAGCGCTAAGAGATCCAGTAAAGAAAGCATTTGAATTCGCCAATGAAGTAATTACATCGCTGCGAGATCTAGTGAGAGGCATTCAAATTTCTCTGTTATTAACGGATCAAACAGCGCTGACGTGGAAACCAGGAGAAACATTGTGCCATGAATGAACTAGTTATATGTTTTAAGTCCACAGATCAGCAACATTCACCATGTATTTAATGTAGTAACACTCACTGTAACCATGGAAGTTCGGCAGAAATAGTAAAATGCTTTCAAGTACGTCACATCTTTTTCCAGCACTTCAAAACTCAAATATTATCATGTTATTTTTAATGTGATGACCAAAACATTATTTGTTCAACCTTCAAAGATTACCCCCATTTATACAACTAAAAGTTTCAAGATGTAGGAAAACTCACACTTATTTAAAAATAAGTTTTCTTTTAATAAATAATATTACAGATGTTGATCTACCTTAAAGTTTGTCTCGATTGGTATACGTTTACACTTTTACATTGCACACATTTTGTAACATTTTATTTAAGTTCAAGAGTTTCTTTAACACTTACTTTTTATATATATTTTTTTGTTTACAGTTTATTTGGTTTGTGACAGCTAAAACTAATATAATTAGTTGTTTGCCTTAATGTGGATAAATAAAAAAACTGTGGTTTAAATTCAAACTTTTCTACTTAAAAAAAAAAAGTTATAAAAAAAGTGTCAATAATTATCGATACCGAACGATATGAAACATTATATTGTGATCATTTTTTGAGCTATATCGCACAGCCCTATTTGTCAGTAAAACTAACTTCAAGCATTTAAAGGGATAGTTCACCCAAAAATGAAAATGCTGTTAGTAATTACTAGGGCTGTCACTTTTGTGAAAAAATCCTGTTCGATTTTTGAGACATATGTGTTAATTGAATCGATTGTAAAATCGATTTTTCCATGTCTAAAGACGTTTCCATTTTCAACACCAAATATTGGCAAATCCATGCAAGGACAACTAACAGGCATTAGGACGAACGTAAAGAGGGCGCTTGAGACGCGCACAAGTCAGCAATATTTCTGATGATTTATTGGCGTGAAGTTTTGTGCACAATGACAAACAGGAGTGCAACATTCAAGGATTGAAATTAACACCCGTCAAATTCGGATAAAAATTAACTTTGGCGGGTAACGCTGTCATATCACGAGCCAATTTGGCGTTTTTCTATGTTTACTCACTTTGCTGGGGAAGTTTGTGTAAGCCAAATCTGCGTGGATTTAGCGCAGATACGCAACTCGTGAGTCCAAATGATATATTAAATACAGCGTATTGCGCAGAATCTGCGCATTTCTGGCTTGCTTGAACACACACGTCAATAAGCAACAAATAACGGCGCGCTTGTTCACTTGCACTGAAGTAATAGCGAATAAGCATTTGGTTAACAGAAAAGACATTGTTATTTTCCAACATCCTACATGTTCTGTGTACTGTATTGATCTGTCTACCTAAAACACATTTTTGGTTAAAAAAAAAAGGCAGTTAAAATCGATTCCCTATTTTCGTTTTCGAAACTTGTGTTGGTTGGTCCGATCGATTGTGCAATCGATTTTCGAACGTAAAGTGACAGCCCTAGTAATTACTCTCCCTCATGTAGTTCAAACCCCGTAAGACCTTCGTTCATCTTTGGAACATAAATTAAGATATTTTTGATTAAATCTGAGCGCTGGATCACTCCTCCATAGGCTTCTAAGGGATTGAAACTTGCCACCCCCAAAAAGTTATTAAAGACATCGTTAAAATAGTCCAAGTGACTACAGTGGCTCAATCTTAAGTTAATCAAGCGACGAGAATACTTTTTGTGCGCAAAAATAAATAAAAATAACGACTTTATTTCAACTATTCATTTCCTTCTCTGTGGGCCTCGAGTCAGTTCACGTAATGTGATAGCGTAGTGCTTCTGTGTTGTACGTCACACGTAGGCTCACTATTGGCCGACGCTGGTCATGTGTGTGATGCGTGTGACGTACAACACAGAAGCTTACGCTATTATACTAGTGAACTGACTCGAGGCCAACAGAGAAGGAAATGAATAGTTGAAATAAAGTCGTTATTTTTGGGTTTTTTTTGTGCACAAAAAGTATCCTCGTCGTTTGATAAACTTAAGATTGAGCCACTGTAGTCACTTGGACTATTTTAACGATGTCTTTAATAACTTTTTGGGGAACAAGTTTCAATCCCTGAAGAAGCCTATGGAGGAGTGATCCAGCTCTCAGATTTAATCAAAAATATCTTAATTCGTGTTCCAAAGATGAACGAAGGTCTTACGGGGTTGGAACAACATGAGGGTGAGTAAATACTGACAGAAGTTTCATTTTTGGGTGAACTAACCCTTTAAGGTTTAGAGGGAGGTTTAGATCAAAATCTAAACAGGAAAAATTTCTCAGGAAAATGTACTTCTCCTAGCATCATTTTGATCAGATTGATACAGATCACACGCCAATATTCAATCCACTTTAAAATTTAGGTTTAAAAAAATTGTCATAATGCTGCATGCTTCGATATGAAAGGGAAGTCATATGGTTTGCATAATTATCTCTGCCCTAAAGCAAATCTGACAACATGGTTTCTAGCGTACAGGAACATCAGGCATCAGCTTTACACAATAGACAATACAAAAGGAAATGCATAACTTAGCCCACATGGAAACACAATTTAGTTAAACATTCTCCATTATAACAATACAAGAGATGCCAGTGCAATGAACACTTCTCTTGTCAACCTGTACATGTAAGTGCCACCTAAAACAAAAAAAGAGCAGGTGATAAAGAAAGTAAAGAGAGAGGGAAGGAAAAGTCTGAAAGAAAACACCTGTTCTATTTGGTGGGCAGGTTCTGTGCTCCAGAATCCTGTGAATCCAGTCTGACGACTAAACTAAACACTGATTTCTTCAGTTCACACACCTCTTATACATCTTTCACACAAATATAGTTTGTGTGCAGTGATCTCTATTGCACAACACCAAAATGCTCAATTTTTACATCTGAGATTGATTATTTAATCCCCACATTTAAAATCGCTGTCTGCGGAGGATGTGATAACGTCTTTGCCGCTAAAAACAGTTATCGTTAACGGGACAACTGGCAATATTGGTATCAGCAAACAAAGGACAGCATACTAGCATTCAGTCTGCAATATTCTGAATTGTCTACTGATGGACGTCTAGCTGTAAACCCTAATGGTTAAAAATTAACTGGTTTGAGTAAGGTAAACTTAAACAAATTAGTTCAATCAAATTAAATTTTATGAGCATTTAGAACTTCCTTTTTCATTTGGGTTCACAAAACTGACACATTTTAAGTAATCTGAATTGTTTCATTGTTATGAGTTTCATGAACTTGTTTCATTTAATTTATACAAACTTAAATTTATCTGAAACTGGGCTGGGATTTCTATCCGCAGCATGCTTTGCCATGACACTCAAAAGGGAGAGTAAACGCTAAAATTATGTGTTATAAAATGTTTTTTTTTTTTTTTGTGCAAGATTATGTTAAGATTTAGTAGTGTTTAATGTTTAGCTATGCTAATTTAGAAGAGTTTCTGTAAGGGGGGGGGGGGGGGGGTACTTGTAGAGCATGAGCTTATTTTGATAACAGATAAATATTAAATGTTCTATATTGCCATTCTCATTCAAATATTGGCATGCTATGTTACCGCTATCAAAGCACTGCGTTTACCAATTAGCAAGATATATCAGCATTTACTCAACTGAATTAGCTAGTTATGGCTAGATATGTTTCCACTACAAAAAAATGTTTAAATTGAGATTACATGATAAAGTTAAATGTATGAATTAGTTTATAGTTTAAGCTAATTATTTATATTATTTTTTTATATAAAAAAAATTCCAGTTAAGAGCAATTAAAATGTTTGAGTACAAAATCAAAATCTGCCAGTTCTGCTTGCTTAAACATTGAATTTCTCAACTTAAATTTTATGTAACCGATTACCTCATTTTTTTTACAAAAACTTATTCGGGTTTACAGTACATCATATCTTGCAGTTTTACTTTTAAGCCAACATGTCAAGTTAAATCTGTTCAACTTTTGAAACTGCATTCTTATCAATTTCAAACTGTGACATAAGATCAAGATGGAACGTGCTTTCTGTAAAAACAGACACAAGCAGTAAGGAAAAAGTTATGAAGTATGAACATCATGAAGTTCTGCATTTTTAACCCTGCATACTTTAAGTTTTATTGTAATAATGAGGCTCAGTGACTGTAAAACATCCCGTCTGACATTAAGATGCTTTCACCTGATTCATCTGCAACATGTAGGTGCATGTTAGACTCATTTTGCTTTACAAAAAGGGTAAAGGAATGTTAGACTGGCTGAGGCCAAAAACTTCAAGCGAATGTCTGAAATTGCATGTGCAAAAGTATGCAGTTTAATAAACAGGCTTCATTCTGATTAAATGCATGACTGTTTTGGAGTAGACGACATGGATTAAAAGATAATCCAGCCCAAAAAAAAGATATCATCTGAGAATCTCATTCAAAATCACTTTCTTTATCTGCCTGCATGGACTTAAACCACTAGATTCACAAGTATCTGAAAAAAGGTTGTTTATCAATCACACAATGAAATAAAGCAGCATTATTCAAACTGAATAGAAAATAAATGAGGTAATTTGATTCAACTGCATCTTTCATCTTTCGTACTTACATTGCAAATGTTTGGGAAAATGGTGGGCAAAGAAATAATGGAATGAAACAGGAATGTAAAGAAACAATGTTCTATTATATTATATAACGATATATTGAAAATCATTTAAACATTATAGCAGTATTTGTTATTGCCTATTATTTTTTCTTGCATACCGTATAAATTATCATATTGCAGTATTTCTTTTAGTATAATACAATAAAACACAAAAAAACCTTCAAAAGTAAAAGGTACATCATGGTAATGATGATTAGTTTTGTTTATGAATTACAGTAAAGAGAATTAGAGGGTAAAATATGCATAATCATCATGCGAATCACATTGAAAACAATGCAATAGTCCTAAAAACCCTTAATTTTGTTTATGCAAAATAGAACTTCTTATACTTTTCCTCTTGACTGTGACCTGGACATTTTTTTCATACAGTATAAAGGATAGGCTGTTTTCTCCACACATTACTGATAAACATTGTATGCATCACCTGCAGACAGCTCCTTATGCACATCAGCTAAATACACGTGCTTCCTGCTCAAAATAATACACAGTATATTAATTTCATCTGAACTGTTAACCACATGTTGATCAAGGCGATGCAAAAAACATGTGTTGCTATGTTTTATGATCCTTCCAGTGCTTTAACAGTGAGCAACCTGCTAACTCTTTGATTGTGACATATGTATAGGCTACTTCACTATAAAAATCTAGATATAGTCAAATATTTAAAGGTCTAACTTTATAGACTTGATTTGGAATGATATGAGCTTGGTTTATTCATGAAGTGCTTCTATGGCTATAACATTTCTACTGGTGGGTGACAAATCGGTTTGCTTCAAAACAAAGTTTAAATTCGAATTTTATACAAAAATCTAATAAAAACTCGATATAAAAGTCAATAAAAGTGTATATATATATATATATATATATATATATATATATATAGAGAGAGAGAGAGAGAGACTACATACATATATAGGCCTATATATATATATATATATATATATATATATATGTGTGTGTGTGTGTGTGTGTGTGTGTGTGTGTGTGTGTGTGTGTGTGTGTGTGTGTGTGTGTGTGTGTGTGTGTGTGTGTGTGTGTGTGTGTGTGTGTGTGTGTGTGTGTGTGTGTGTGAGTGAGTGAGTGAGTGAGTGAGAGAGACTACATATACATTATAAATATAAATACTAATAAATACTAATTCCCGCAAAGTGTCTCAAAATATACTGAGCTGCCTACCCAGACGTGTTCAAAACGCACTTGTGATCGCCCAATATGCTGTCTATGTAGTGGGCTCACTACATTTTGAAACATAGCCAGGCTTTAACTTTTACTTCACCACAGCATAGAAGACCCCGGATGATATAATCATGCAAGCAAGTTGAACAGACACCGCAAATGTTTCTTTATAACTTACGGTACATTGTTTGTTTATTGTTGTATCTAGTCTGTAAGTGTATGCTCGTGCACCAGTTGACGTGGAAACACTCACCTGACTCGCTTTATAAAACTGTTTCTTCAGTCCGGCAACAGACATCTTTGCGTCGGATCCTTTCGCTTTGACAAATTTAGATGTTATTTAATTCACCCAATATTTAAAAATTAAACTGTAGGCGTCTAGAGCTGTGAAAAAAACTTTCACGGAATCACAACTTCTTCTTCTTCCTGCTCGGCCACAGTTTGAACCTAGTGAGTAGTACACGTCACACTGCGACGCGACGCAACTAGAACGCTCCCATACACGCCTCGCGTATAATAAGAGAGTTCTGATTCGTCAACTGCTTGCTGACGTCAGGATTCCCATCGCTCGCATTGCACCGTTTCTAAAACATGTGACTTTCTTTTAAGTTTATTTTGTGATGTATTAATATTACGTGTTTACTGCACATGTAGGCCTACCTACTTTGTTATGTCTCTCTGGCTATAGAAAAAAAAAATTATGGAAGCATAACTATCTCAGAGCCAGAAATAGAAACTCTCCAGCTTCCGGGTTTAACTTTCGTCTGTAAAAACAGTTTATCTTTATGTTTACCACTCTTAAAACAATAACATTATGGCCTGGGGGCTGTTCCATAAACCAAGATTAGAGTATAAGCCAGGCTTTTTTCGGTTAGTCAGGCTTATTTTTGGTAGATTCGGTTTCATAAATCAAACTTTAAAAAGTTCAAACTCAGTTACCCTGGCAACTTTATGCTGGGAAACTAGCCTGCTCCAGGGCAGGCTAACTGTAAGGCTAAGCCTCAGTTGTTACACAGATCCTCAACACTGACCGACAAGAACACAATGATATTACCACTGACAGTCTCTAATACCATTATTGGACTTTATAAATACACAGTATACAGAAAATCAACTTAAATAAGGCTACAATATAGACAATATAGACACATATATAAGGCGTTTTAAAGTTGTCCGTTTAGGACATGTCATTTTTGTAATAAAGACATTTTGATTAAGGAGTGCCTCGGTTATCAGAGAATTCTTTCTCTACACTGTCTCTTATATATATATAAGAGAAATTATTATAATTAGAAGATATTTCTAGTGTTATAAAATATCGCATATTAATTTTATATATATATATATATATATATATATATATATATATATATATATATATATATATATATATATATATATATTATGTACTTTATTATGTCTTTCAATTCAAACACATTTAACACAATTATACAAATGGACAGTTCCTTTAAAGACATCATATTTTCCCCCAATAAATATTCCTTATTTTTCCTTCTACTTTTTTTCTTTTGTGATAATACCAACACATACATATAAATAAAACAATAAATAAATATGAATGAAAATATAACAGTCACATATATCAAACTCTTATAATGAATGACACATAATTCCTAATAGTTATTCAAGTAATATTATTTAAATATCAAATATTAAATAAGTAAATAAATAAAATAACAAATAACTAGAAATAAAAGGGAAGGTTACATAAAAATGTAGTTAATGTAGGCCAATATATATTCCTTTATTTTATGGAATATTCTTTGATTTTAGAGTTGCACATATCTTTTCAAAATGTATACATTTGTTCTTAATTTAATGTTATCCTCTCCCTAATGTACTTAAGAAACTAAATCTAACCACTCATTTAAAACTGGGGATTCTTGCTTTCTCAAAAAAATTATTGCATAAAAAGCTGTAATTCTCAGCATTCTAAATAAGTATATATCATCTTTATAAAGTAGCATAGGTCCTATACCCAAAACTATATTTTGTATCTTTATATATTTAGTTTCTTAAAAAAAATCTTCCCTGAATTAGGCTACTTCTGTTCAATTTCTTTTTTTTTATTAGAAGTATAAATATATGAGTGTAATGAGCTAGAAGTTCACTGCAACTTATCCAACATCCTAAAGAGAAATTATTATAATTAGAAGATATTTCTAGTGTTATAAAATATCGCATATTAATTTTCCAAGCAAAATGTATATTTTAGTCAGAATTATTGCGCTCCTATTTGGCATTCAAGTCCGGTTTTGGAGTTTAATCCCCGTTTTTAATCCCCGGGGATTAAACTCCAAAACCGGACTTGAATGAGCCTAACAAATAAGTTGGGGCTAAATTGGTTCCATAAAAGGTAATTGAAGTTCACGCAATCTCACTAATTTGATCCAGGTTTATCTAGTCTATATAATTGCGTGTGCACGCGTTTCTGAAGCAGCCCTAGAGGTCGATCGTGGATCAAATCGATCCACCGCATATTTTGTGCTGTTTTATGCGTTTGTGACATGTTTTTTCCCCCCCTCAGTGCAAAAATTACATTTTACAGTTATATTCTCCATCTGTAAATGTTAGAAAGTCGTGCAAATGTATCCATTTTGCTGCTAATCTTCATATTGAACGAGCGCTGCTGCGCGCATGCGCGCCAAATGGGAGCGCAATAATTCTGACTAAAATATACATTTTGCTTGAAAAATTAATATGCGATATTTTATAACACGATAAATATCTTCTAATTATAATAATTTCTCTTTAGGATGTTGAATAAGTTGCAGTGAACTTCTAGCTCATTACACTCATATATTTATACTTCTAATAAAAAAAAGAAATTGAACAGAAGTAGCCTAATTCAGGGAAGATTTTTTTTTAAGAAACTAAATATATAAAGATACAAAATATAGTTTTGGGTATAGGACCTATGCTACTTTATAAAGATGATATATACTTATTTAGAATGCTGAGAATTACAGCTTTTTATGCAATACATTTTTTGAGAAAGCAAGAATCCCCAGTTTTAAATGAGTGGTTAGATTTAGTTTCTTAAGTACATTAGGGAGAGGATAACATTAAATTAAGAACAAATGTATACATTTTGAAAAGATATGTGCAACTCTAAAATCAAAGAATATTCCATAAAATAAAGGAATATATATTGGCCTACATTAACTACATTTTTATGTAACCTTCCCTTTTATTTCTAGTTATTTGTTATTTTATTTATTTACTTATTTAATATTGAATATTTGATATTTAAATAATATTACTTGAATAACTAATAGGAATTATGTGTCATTCATTATAAGAGTTTGATATATGTGACTGTTATATTTTTATTCATATTTATTTATTGTTTTATTTATATGTATGTGTTGATATTATCACAAAAGAAAAAAAGTAGAAGGAAAAATAAGGAATATTTATTGGGGGAAAATATGATGTCTTTAAAGGAACTGTCCATTTGTATAATTGTGTTAAATGTGTTTGAATTGAAAGACATAATAAAGTACATTATATACATTGTCTTTATTACAAAAATGACATGTCCTAAACGGACAACTTTAAAACGCCTTATATATGTCAAGTCAAGTCAAGTCAAATATATTTATATAGCGCTTTTCACAATACGGATTGTATCAAAGCGGCTTCACAGTATCAATCAAAACAACTTAACAATGTTTGTTTATTAACCTGAAATATTTCAGTTGGTGTGCAATGAATCTAAAATATATGAAAGTTTAATTTTTATCATTACATTATGGAAAATAATATACTTTATCACAATATGCTAATTTTTGAGAAGGACCTGTATACGTACAGATGAAACTCGAAAAATTAGAATATCGTGCAAAAGTTATAATTTTGATGATTATGACTTACAGCTTATGAAAACCCCAAATTCAAAATCTCAGAAAATTAGAATACAGTATATATGATTTCATAATTCAGTGAAGTAGACAAATTACAAGGGACAACAATTCTTTTTAAAGAATAAGATCATCTTTTATTTGTTTTTTTCATTTAGTCATATTCTGTGTCTTATAATTCAGACTGAAAGAACCTGTAATAGTACATCAGCAGAAAGAGGAAAGGTTTTTTGACACTTTGTGATTGACATTCACAAAAATATATATATATATATATTTAAATATAGCTACAGGACACAGTGATCAAGAATACGGGTCTCCTATTCGGTGCAAAGTGTGTGTGAGTGAGTGTGTAGTCGGCAGAGGATACTGGCGAGACAGAGACCAGCTATCTCCCTGAGAATAAATCTTTTTTTGTGTGTGAAACACACAGAGCAAAACATTTCTTCTACAAAAACAAAATAAACATTGAATTTGCTTTACAGGGTGACTGAATGAGACAAACACAATCTTGTCTTAACAGGAAGGCATGCATCAAAGGCCTAGAGGTGGGGATTGTCAAAACAACACATTTAAAAATACATTACACAGACAGAGTTCCCATAATTCTCATTCTTATTAATCCAAGGGCAGGCTACAGTCCTTGATGTGAGAGGTTTGTAATGTTGGGCACACAAAAAGAACACAGATTTCCTTTTGTTCATTAAAAACTGAGATACAAAACCATATTTCTCTTTCATACAGAATACAATATCATTCATTCACTCATCTGAATCACTGAAAAACAGTTGTGTAGTATATATAGCAGAACTATAAACAATATCGTGAACCTTGAATCAAAGAAGTAGCTGAGAACTCTGTTGAAACTGTTTTTGTCGCACTGTGGTGCAGGAGTAGTAAAAATAGGATGGAAAGACGCGATCCGGGCCACAGAAATGGACAAAAGGAGAGGTGATCAACAATTTACAAAATAATACAACAGAAACCACAGCCATGCTCACTGGCCACAAGCAAATGCGATGCATGTGGTGAATCTGTACCCGAAACCTACAGGACTAAACATTGATGGAATCTCCTTTTCTCTTGCTCTTTTCTTTTGGTTTGTGAAAGCATCTGAAGCCCACCAATCAGGAGGAAGGGTCTCACAACATCAGGATTTTCCCAGATCTGTACCTATCAACAAAACAATGTCAATGTCGGCATCCCATCCAGCTTGGCTCTGCTGTCCGGAGCAGCTCCAGAACAAAGTGGGCAAAAGTCAGTTCAAACCCAGTTCAATTTCTCTGGTCCGGTACTTCCATGCACACGCTGGAAGAATTCAAAAGCTGGCTGATGAAAGTCCTGGCTCATGCTTTTCTTTAATATTCCCATCTCTCTTCCTTACCTGCTCCACCTTTCTCTCTCTCTCTCTCTCATTCACTCTCTTGACTAAAAAGACTACTTTATTTACATTCCTATTCAAAATAATCTTTTTGAAATGTCCATATAAATGAAATGAACATTTAATTGTTTCTCATTCTAAAGTGGCATTTACAAGGGATAGGGACATGGGACTGAGGTTTCTCATTGCTTTAAAATGACAACAAAAAAATAAGGTGCAGCTTCAAACACTGTCAAAATGTGCCTGAGCAAATAAGAGCATGTGTGGATGGAATCACTGCTTCGAAAGTTGTGTTCGCCAATCCTTTACAGTCATGCCCAAGTTTGCAAACTCCTTATCTATCACTATTCTATTGCGCAACAGTTTGACATTTAATAATGTGTCCTGTTGCAGTCATACGTTGTTTGCTAGAGTCTAATACTGTACTGAATGTGTCAAGTTCAGCTGAATATGAGGTATGATATTATGTAAATAACTGTTAAAGTGAGGATTGTGTGGTTTTCTTTACTTTATTTTAACAAAACAAGGCATTCACAAACGTTTGGTCATGACTGCACGTTTGTAGTGATTATCAGGTTGTTTTATTGCACATTAGAAAATAGTTTAGCACACTTATGTTTTCTGGTTCGTTTAAAAAGTTTTAAAGGAATATTCCAGGTTAAATACAAGTTAAACTCAGATGCTAACGGATAAAGTTAAGCACTAGAAGGGCAAGTTGTTTTGTACAGTTGCCCCATAGACTTCCACTATAAGTGCATTTCTTTCAATGCATGTGTATGTATTCACAAACTGAGAGATGATTCAAAATGATTTTCTAAAGCTTTTGAATTTATTTTATTATTTTCATTAAATTAAACATTTATTTTTTATTATTATGATGACTATTATTACAAATTTGTATTTAACATGGAATGTTCATTTTAAAGTTGCACTGGTAATATTGGTCCCCTCATTTTAAATGAACAATCTGGGCACATTAGGGCTTTTTTTTTTTTTAAAGTGGATTGTCAAAGTCTCATAAAGCGTAACGTTACGCAAGACCAAAAGTGCATTGTGTACATTCGGTCTCAAATCAGAATAAGTGCCTTCGCTTCGTGGGATACATTCATGATTCGTCTGAGGATGAAAAACGAGGGGGGAGAGGGAGGAAAAAAGCGATGTTGGTGCTTAAAGAGTGATTCGGTGGGGAAGGACGTGTGACCGTCACCTAGTACATAGGATGCACTTCATTAAAAAAGGTGTTGAGCTCTCCAGAATGTTCATGTGGAAGAGAGTTTGATCCTTTAAAATTCTTTAAATCATATTTATAAAACCTCCTTTGAAAAAATAATTTAAATCTCTTTGTGTGCAGATGCAGAAGGAATAGTAGCATGCTTAGACATCAACATGTTGGAACCAAGGGCCCTTGCAAGCATACATCTGTACATTAAAGGTTTGTAGTGTATTGTGTATGTATGCTAACAGTACTGCAATAGACTGAGGATTCTCCCTGTAGGTTTTTAAAACAAAATTACATTTTACAGGTAATGGCCTCTCTTCAACACAAGCCTAATATTTCCCCTTCACACTCTCTCTCATTCTCTCCCTCACTATCTCCCTCTCTCTAACTGTTGGTGGAGTCAGGGAAGTTGATCTCGCTGCCGAACACTTCCCTGTACAGAGGCGGGAAGCTGTAGGCTGTTTCCGGGTGAACCAGGCGGAAGAAATCCAGCTTGTCAATATGCAGGTTACTGATCGTCTTCATCTGCGGTAGTTTGGACACCATCTGAGAACACAAGACAACGAGAGTGTCTAGATCAGATATTCCAAAATAAAGAACTAAACCTCCTGGATGATTTAATTCTGACCTTTGGATTAGTGCTTTGTGTTTATGTTTTTTTTGCATGGATATTTAGCAGTACGTAATCAACCAACCCATGGAACAGAAACTACACCACCATTCAAAAGTTTGGGGTCGGTAAGTTTTTTTGCAAGAAATATCTAATGCTCACCAAGGTTGCATTTATTCTATTAAGAATAAAATATAGCGAAATATTATATTATGAAATAATTTATTCCTAGTTATCAATCACACTATCCTTAAGAAATCATTCTAATATGCTGATTTGCTGCTCAAGATTTTTTTTTTATAATTATCATCAATGTCATGATGATAATCTGATAATGATGATGATAATCTTGTCTGCTTAATTTTTTTTTTGTGGAAACCATGATAAAAAAAATGTAACAATGTAAAAGTCTTTACCGTCACTTTTGAGCAATTTAATCCACCTTTACAGAACAGAATAATTAATCTCTTTCAATATATATATATACTGACGCCAAACCTTTGAAAGCAGATGTATATTTGATAAATTGTGACAGTTTGCACTGAATGGACAAAATGTATATAATTTTATAAAAAAAAAAAATATATATATATATATATAACTTTCATGTAAGAGCTGACATGGCATGTTTTTGTCAAATAACAAATGGCTCAAAAATAATTTTGCCCCTTTAATCCAAACATTTAGTTCTGGTTTTTGAATCTCTTTGGCTGAGAGCCTTTTCCAGCCATGTAATATTCTACTAATATCAAGAAAATTGTTCCACAATTTGTATCACTCTACTTGTTTCTGCCGTATCTATACTGGCGTCAATGGTGGAGGAGCAATTTTACAAATACTACTGTTATTGTGTCACAGAATGTAGTTTTAAGAGTTTTTGAGCGAGAATTAGAAAAGTCTTTCTCAACTGGTGGATCGTTACCCAAATGTGGGTTGCAAGATCATTCCGAGTGGGTCGCGGCGTGTGTAGTCAAGAAACTACAATAAAAAAACATGATTCGAAATGTTTCTCTAATGCGAGGCTTTTATTTTGAAAGACGTGCGGGAAAGCTGTTTACTCTTCAGTTTAAGTAAAGAGTGCATGTTTTCCTGATTCAGTATCAGCTGTCAGATGAGATGTTGTCAGGCTATATATGTCAGTGTCATTATTCTAACGTTATTTTTGTAACTTGATACGAAATAAAAATCTCACCTCAGAAAAAAGAACTTTCATTTCCTGTCAGCACGTGCTGTATACCACTTCACTACATATAAAAAGCAAAAGAAATTACGTGCATGCAACGTCATAGTTCCCATTCAGTCAGTCACGTTCAACGTAACGTCAGACTGACGTCATGGGACCTAACGTCTCCGTGCCCTCCTTCAGGGAACGGGTTTTACATTAGTAACCTTGTCAATTAGTAAGTCAGGAAATTACCAAAAAGTACCAATAAATTACGTAACTGGTACCTCTGTTAGTTGGGAAGGATTTGCATGCAAGTATATGATGTTTATTCTATTCACCAGGAGCAGCTTCCATATGTTTCATTAACAGTTCATGTTAGTGTTCTGTATTTACCATGTTAACTGTTGTTTCTATTATTTTGATCATTTTTAAATGACTGGCAGCTCATA
Source organism: Gila orcuttii (assembly GCA_026230005.1). Classification (NCBI taxonomy): domain Eukaryota; kingdom Metazoa; phylum Chordata; class Actinopteri; order Cypriniformes; family Leuciscidae; genus Gila; species Gila orcuttii. The sequence continues at coordinate 7,088,439 of JAPDVR010000008.1, forward strand.
CCAACTTTCTAACTTTAAATGCTATATCAGATGCAGACAATACACTCGCTTTGCCGATATCTCTCTCATAATTTTTTTTTTTTAATATGTGGCCGAATGAAGGTTTTTAAAGATACTCCACCATCTCCACTCTATTTATTTACACACTTGTGCCGTCAAACTGTTGTATAAAAGCAATATCACAATTGTCGTGCGATATGGCTCTATATCAGCAGCACGGCTGTGATTACCTACAGCCTCGTGCCTATGGCCTAATTACAGCCATGCTACTGATATAGAGCCATATCGCACTCATACTTGTGTGATATTGCCCATATATATATATATATATATATATATATATATATATATATATATATATATATATATATATATACATACTTTAATTTGTGTGTTTTCTGGGTCAGAATGGGTGCAGAACTTCTTTTTAAAGAATCAGTCAAACAGATTCACAAAGTTGTGAATTCATTGGTTTAAATCAGTCTGATAAATCACCCACTGAACCACAGCTGATGTCAAACTTGACAGTGCAATGTGTACCTGGCATTACTCTCCTTGGATGATTTATAATATTAGTGTTTTTAGAATTTAATTTATTTTCTTAAATATTCTCAAAGTTCTCTGTAAAGTGTCATGTGTGTGTCTTGTTCCTCACCTTGTCCAGTTTCTCAGTAGTGGCCCCGTTCATGTGCATGCTGTGCTGAAGGGCCACATAAACCTTCTCTTGGAGCTTTTGAACCTGCTGAGACTCCGTCAACCATGGCCGATCTGAGCAGCACACAAACACAGAGCAGGGTTTCAAACTGTGAGAATGTGTCTCATTTTATGCAAGTATGCAAGTCTGACCATGTTAACTTTTCTGAGAGCACATAAACCCAGCTTTAAAATCCTTTTCTTCTGGGAATATGTCGCTAAATTGGTAGCAGACATGGGTGTGAGTGTCTCACCTGGAGCCAGCAAGACTGCGGCGCTGAATAAAGCCATTTCCTCCTCGCTCAGCTGAAGACGACTCAGACTTTTAGCCAATTCAAAGACAGTGTTCACCAGGTCATCACACCCTACAAACACATACACATGCTAGTTACAGTGTTGAAGATGAAGAAATAAATTACATTTCCATTGAGGTCCATAATTTTCCCAGAACCAATCTCTTTTTGTTTAGCATGAAATTATTTAATGGATCTGTTGGGTTCCATTAATGTAAAAGAGGAACTATAAAGGAAATTATTAGATGTTCTGGGCACAAAGCTTCAGGTAATTTGCTTTGCTTTATTGTGAATATAATAGTTTGTAGTGTCTGTATTGTGTATTTAAAGTCGCAATGAAACGGAAGTAGAGTAGCGACAGAAATTGTCTTCCTTATTGACCTGGCTCTATGCACCAGTTAATCAAGATATGATCTATAACATGCATTTAAAAAATAAATAAGGTGAATTTTCAATTCATGCTGACTTTAAACATACCCAATTTGAAAAAAGCTAATAAAAAAAGAAATGGTATTATCTACAAATCATTCTACTAACTTATTCCAAGAATCACAGTCTTTATGTAATATGTTGTGCACTGAGTGCTTTCTTCAATGCTTCCATTTAACTTTGATGAGCTATTACTCACCCAAGCATCACTTGTATTTACTAACTGGGTTAAAAACCCATTAGCTCTTGTGTCTTATTGATTCATGACGCCTCCATTCTTGCTCTTAAGAGGCTGCTGATGTTGTGTATTATAAAGTAAAAGAGGATGTGTTTGAATTGAAATTGAATACTAGCATTCTGCTTACTGCTTAGTATACACTGAATATTGTTTATATAGTTTCGCATTATGAAAAGATACACATTTCAAACAGCAGTTTTCTGCTACATTGTAATCACATGACCTGATTACATTTGTCACAATCTCAACGCAATCTTATATGTATGTTTAATTCCACAAGGGTATTCAGTTATTCTACCAAAAATTTTATTTTGCATTTGCAATCCAATTAGTCTAACATCGTCTTTTACAGTCTGATTAAATAAAGAGTCAAGAAACATGTTAATATTGGTTACTGACATTGGCTGAACATGGAAAAGCATACTAATATATAGATTAAATAGTATGTAGTATCCTAACATGTTATTCTGAATTCAGTGATTGCATCTAGTTTACCCATCAAATAGGATATGGAAATTCAAATTGAGTGCATTAAATTGTAGGATGCTTAATCCAGTATGAATGCGTTGTTTATTCCACACATGTATATATGGATACTCTTCAGAGTATACTGCTGAAATATTATGCTTAAGGTGGTAGCATGCTATTCTGAACATTTCCAGATACTCACCGAGAGCTTTGAAGAGCTGAGGGCTGGCAAACTTGCCATCAAAAAACATTGTGTTGTTGGAAGAGTTGTAAGCTAGACACATTCGGATCAGCAGGACTTCCAGACATCCTGGAATAGTAATAGAGAGAAAGAGAGCGGCAAAAAAAATGGAATGGGGAAAAAAGAAAGAAAGAAACAGAGAGAGAGAGAGAGAGAGAGAGAAAGAGAGAGACAGAGGCAAAAAGATATACAGACAGAAAGAGAAAGATAGAGAGAAAACAGATTAAAGAGTGGGAAGAAAAAGCGGGAATATGCTCCACCGTGCAAAAATAAACAGATTTTTATTTTTTTTTACCAAATATGGGAACAATAAACACCATCAAAATGAAATGTCAATGTGTTTAAAATGACATATAGAAAGTTTGAGTTTTGTTTATTGAAGGTTTTTTTTTCATACGGTAAGCACAAAGTGTAAAAGTAGATAGAATGTTGGAGAAACAAACACAAGAGGAGACAAACGTTAATGCAAGTTTAAATTTTAAGCAGAACGTGAACAGAACAGAATTCCATGGGCGAATTCACAAAACAGTTGCCCCACGTCGTTATTCCAAGAAAAAAAAGTGTTTTATTGTCTAACCACCCACAATCCAGTTTAACCAGCCACTAAATGCACTGAAATAGTTATTCTTGTACTGTGTCTGTATATTTTTTATCGGCAGCAGAAAATTACCAATTGACAGTATAATAATGGGGGATGGCATTTTATCCAGGTATATATCCAAACACAATGCAGTAATGCACAAATTGAGCATTTTAAAGACTAATTTCAGGTGTTTGGATCACAATGCATCATCCACATCCAAGCACACTGCTAGGCTGAAAACTGTACTGTGCAAATGCGACTAATTTACTGTGCGTTTGGCATTACCTGAATCACATGTCAATACCTGGCCTCAGAGTATTCTAAATATAGTACGAAAGACAATGCCCAAGAAACTGAGAGTGTTCTGGAATGATCTAATGTGGTTATCATAACAATAGTAATAGTGATGAAACTAATGATGAGGAACTAACATCAGAAATGCCACATCACGGCAGTAAATGGATAAGGTGATGCGGATGAGAAATCTGTTGTATAATCAGGGATTAGTAATCTGTAATCCGTGTTGGACTAAGACAGCACTGACCTGCTTTGAGCAGGATGATCTGGTCATTCTGGCAGAGGTCCATGAATCCAGAGATGCGCTTAGCGAACTCCACAACATACTGGATGGCGTTTGTAACATGCAGGGCGCACTGCTGCCACATCCATTCTGCAGACTGAAAGCACAGAGATTGATAATACTGCGGTTAACAAAGAGACAAATCAGCAAGCACAATCAAAAGAGATCCAGTATGATGACGCTGTACCTTGAGCTGAAAGCTGCGGGTTTCTTCAGGTGTGTAGAGGTTCCAGGAGAGTTTCTTCAGCTCTTCTGGGCTGTACTGACACGTCTCCAGGTGAGACTTCACCACGTTTTGAGTGATCCGCTCTGATAATAATTTCAACACATTAGCACATTTTCTGTTAGTGTCTGTCTATCTAGATATAAACAGACATAAGCAGAATCAGAAATAATATACATATCTAAATAAGGAATATATTATAGAGATATATCCATCTATAGATGCAAATATAGATTATAAAATAGATATTATAATTAAACATCTATTGACATATATAAATACAGACAGATTATATAATAGATTAATAGAAAATAACCTACATAAATAAAATGTATATACAATTTTAGCATATTTGTAGAACCAAACCATATATTATATAGATATATCAGTAACACTTTACAATGTTTAATTTGTTAAACATTACTAACATTACTTAACATGAACTAACGATAAAAAATACTTCTAAAGCATTTATTATTCTTAGTTAATGTTAATTTCAACATTTACTAATACTTACTTAAAATCAAAAGTGTGTATTAACGAACATTAGCAAAGATTAATAAATACTGTAACAATTGTATTAACTAACAATTGTAACATTGATAGTTAATGCATTAACTAAGGTTAACAAATAAGACTTTAGTGTAAACTGTTACCTATTTATTGATAGATAGATATAGATTATAAAATACATAATGTTATAAATAACTAGGTATATACACTGATATATGATGTGCCATAAATTCATGCAAAAATAATAGATATAATGAGCTATAAAATTGTCAGTATAACTTTTTTGCCTATTTGCATGAATATTACTAGGATTTTGGCTGTTTATTAGCACTTATAAAGCACATATTAAAGCCTTATTCTGCATGAACATATTCTACATCCCTTAATCCAATTCCAACCCAAAACATACACGTAACAACTACCTTACTAATTATTAACAAAAAGTAATTAGGAGTTTTTAAGGCAAAAGTCGTAGTTAATAATAAGTTAATAGTGAGAATTGGACCCTAAACTAAAGTGTGATTTATGCTCATTTTATAGCAATAAAAAATGTCATTGTGTCCGAACAGGAGGATTTTCAGTAATGAGAATTTAAAAGGAAAATTTGTATTAAAATAATGTCAGAATCTCAATCTAAACTTATATTAGCATAATGATTAAAATTATGATCATAAAATGTGAATCTATAATGGCTGCTCACCTATGTCGTGCAGAGAGCAGTTGTCTGGTAAAGAGCTCAGGAGAGAGTGTGTAAATAGGCTGTTTTCAGCCAGGATGTACTCATGCTTCACTCTCACAGATTCTGCATAATCTACAGAGCTGGGCCCCGGAGAGCTCTGATTGGATGAACTTCCACTTCCTGCGCTCCCAGAGCCGCCGAGCATCTCCAGGGTGCAGTACTCGCCCGCCTCCTCTGGGGTGAGCGGCAGGTCGAAGAGCAAGCCGTCGGGCAGCGTGGCGATGTCGTCCAGGTCGCTGAGGTTGGAGCTGGATCCTCCACTGCTGTACGGTCGGCTTTGTGCGCTGTCTTCGCCCGTATCCTCACAGTCACGTGATGCCAGACCGCCACCTAAACCTGCCAGGCAGTCTCGGGACAGCTGCTGGTGCCGCTGCACCTCTGCATACAGGCTGTCCCGCTGTTTCTTTGACATTCGGCCAAACTTCACCGCTACAGAAAGCCAAAGTGAGAGACAGTTACTTTTACTTCACTTATTATTACTAATTATTTAAATAGCATTTATATGATTTATTTATATTATAAAATTTATTTATATTATTATATAAATTTGGGGGTTAAATTATTATTTTTTTATTAAAACTTATTCTGCAAGGCATGGAAGCTTGTTTCCGCCACAAAATAAAACAAATTTAAAAGAAAATTGTGACTTTTTACAATTTACATCTTGCAATTCTGACTTTTCTTCTCAGAATTGAGTGATATAAACTCGAAATTTGCGTGTTATAAAGTCAGAACTGCTAGATACAAACTCACAATTGAGAAAAATAAAGTCAGAATGGCGAGATATAAATTTGCAGTTTAGAGTTATAAAGTCTGAATTGCGAGTTTATATCTCGCCATTCTGACTTTATTTTTCTCAATTGTGAGTTTATATCTGGCAATTCTGACTTTATAACACGCAATTGCGTGTTACAAAAAAAGTTTATAACTTTATCACACAATTCTGAGATAAAAAGACAAAATTACGAGAAAAATAGTCAGAGTTGTGAGATAAAAAGTCGCAATTAGCTTTTTAAAAAATTTATTCTGTGGCAGAAACAAGCTTCCGTAGCAAGGATCCATTAAAACCGAAAAAATAGTCGTAGTCACAAAAATAATAACACCTGCCCTTTGACCCTGCCCTCCTTGTCCAGTACTTATATTTGAGTCCCTATCCCTAAAATTCAGCTGGTGGGTTAGTTTGACATTAAGACTCGCGCTCACCATCACGGCTCATGCCAAGCGCCAGGCATTTCTGCAGACGACAGTGTTGGCAGCGGTTCCGGTTGGTTCGGTCGATCAGGCAGTTCCTCTGCCGTGAACATGAGTACATGGCATTGTTCTGCTGGCTGCGTCGGAAAAAACCCTGCAAAAAAGAAACGTCGTTACCTCGGTTTACAGGACAGATAATATCAGGTGCGGCTTTGCATGGGTGTGACCTGGCATCGAACATAAAGGAGGGATAGAGCACAAAAGGGATAGAGCACAAAAGGATCATTTTGTTACTGTGAGTTTAATAACAGTAAATTGCACATCTATGGTGAGATAATATGACTTAGTAATCATTAGGGAATTATAGTTGAATTCTCACCTTGCACCCTTCACACGTAATAACGCCATAGTGAATCCCGGAGGATTTGTCGCCACAGATCTTGCACGGTATAACCTCAATTTGAGCTGGAATAAAAACAACATAATTTCAAGAATTAAAAGCAAAAACGTGTCCTGAACACATAGAAAAGTGCATATGTACAAATAAATTTTTGAAATACACCACAAATAATATCCACCAATACAGTCAGATAGAGAGATCTCTCTCACTCTGCATGGCATGAAGGACAGAAATAGCCAGAGGATTGATTTTCTGACGGAAGGGTGTATTATGTCTTGGCTTTTACGAGAGGTTCTGATGATTACGAGAGGTTCTCATATGATCAGTGGAACACAGTGTAGGGACTTTTAGAAACTAGATGCCTCCTAATTAAAAGTGAACAGTATGTAAACAAATATTTACATACAGTAAATATATTTTACATACAGTATGAGAATAAAAAGTGAATTCATTAATAAATGAAAAAGAATAAACAAAATAAATAAATAAATGTGTGATAACAGTTATACAATTATTATGCAATACAATGTATTATATTCATGTACCTTTTTAATAATAGCGGTTTAACCTGAAATCTTACTATAGATGAAAAACACATCATGAACATCACAACTACCCATATATATACAATTAATTACATTAAATAAATAATTAACGAATGAAGGGCATAATGAATAAATGAATAAATAAATAAATATGCTTTGTTGTACAGTTACACAACAATTATGCAATAAAAATTATATTTTGTAGCATATTTTGCATGTCGTGGTGGCATGGAAAAAACTAAGCTTGCAACAACATGCTCAGTAGGAAAAAAAACATCCTCCATTTTGTCTTTCTAGCTCTGTCAGCTGAAAGCAATGACCAAGATACACTGTGGCATGCAATGGAAAAATCTGTAAGCCCTCGGGTGCCCCTCCCGTACCGCTCTCTGTGAAGTGTTATATAACCTTCGTCTGCAAACATTCCACAAACACGCCATTCAGGGCTGCTCAGCCTAATAATGCAGATGCTCCGCCTCCCTGGCACTTCTGACAGCCTATTGGTTGATGCTCGGGCAGATGTGTCTGTGATTGACCGGCTCTAAATGTCGCTCAATTTGGCTTGGCTGTAAGCCCATGTGGACTCGCTGTCCTACTGACATACTTTCTCAGTGAAAAGGGGAGGGCGGCTGTGGGCGGATCCCCAGTGCATGTCATTTGAATAGGCCTTTCCCTTCTCTCTGTTAAGGTGGTCTCAACAGGAACACGAATTGACACTTAAGAACAGGTACAAGACAAACTAAATGTAAAATTTTTTGGCCAGATAATACTCTGTATAAATAAAATTTGATATGAATATTTACATTATCATTACTACTATTATTAAATTATTTAATATTTAATATATTTAATAATAAATGTTTAAACTGAAATCTTGATATTAATGAAAAACAATTACATGGACACAAAGTCTATATATTATATAATATGCTATGATGGATGGATGGATAGATGGATGGATGGATTTTATATTTTCTAGCAGAGTATGAAAAGAACTGTTCATGAGATGTGTCTGACATGTGCGCTTCATCTGCAATTGTTTGTTTACGTTAAAGTAAATACAAATTAACCCACTAGTACCGCTATTCTTTTACTTCACTTTCCCTGCTTTTAAGCTTCATTCATCACACAGCTAGAGTGGATTCCTGCAAAGGTTTGGTCCACATATTCACGTCGCTTCATAACATTAAGGTTGAACCACTGTAGACCATTTTCTGGGCCTTGAAAGTGGTGGTTACGTTGCTGCGTATGTGGGGTCAGAGACCTCTCGGATTTCATCAAAAAAATCTTCATTTGTGTTCCGAAGATGAACGAAGGTCTTACAGTTTTGGAACGACATGAATTTTCATTTTTGGGTGAACTAACCCTTTAAGCCATAAGCTGACATGGGATGTTTTCAGGTTTTTAAAAGCTTTGCTGTGTGCAAATATTAATTTAGGTTCTAGTTAAATATGAAAAACCCTGAAATGTCTATATTATTGCTATTGTTAAAATGACTTTTCTGTTAACAGCAAATTCAGGTTTGCAAGAACTGCAGCTCTTCAAGTCTTTGACACAGACACCAATGTGGAAGAGAACATTTTCCAGTACACATTTATGCTTAACTGTAAGATGTCCGGAAGAAATTATTTCTGCTGGCATGCCTGTATATATATAACACTTCAGACATTCTTTCAAGGCCTGGCCTCCATACTTTTAATATGCTAGTGTAAAAGTTTATCTGTAGCACTGTTTGAATTAATGCTTTTACAGACAAGAAGACAACATAAAAATAATGATTTGCTTTTCTCTCTTAGAGTCACCCACAAGGTCTTTAACCCCCAGCACAAGCACTGAAACTCTTTAACTCTCTTCAACTGACCATAAAGAGACAGAGAGAGCAGTGCAAAATCAATCAGAAAGGGTGAGCGCCAGCTTTAGCATACAGTAGATGCTGATAAGGCAAAACGAGTATGTTTGTATGCATGCGTTTTTCTTCATGTTAACTTGTTGTCAATGTTATAATAATTCCCTTCCATCATTCTACTAGTCTTAAGTTGTCACTTGTACTGTTGTCATGTTTACTCAGATTGTCCAAGATGCTTTAGTGGTGAGGAAGTGCTTCAGGGAAGAAGACTAAGATCAGTCCAACATTAGCTGTTTTCATTTTCATAAGGTAAATGAGCTTCTGTGTATGTTTGCTGACAATGTTTATATGAGAACAAATGCCTAATCAAGTAATCATATAAAGCGATTGTGTCTTTTCAGAAATGTCTCTATTCATATTGATAAGATTTACGATCTCTTTATGAACTTTTTAAAGTGACAAAGTGTTAGTTGCGTAGCCTGTCAATGGAGGGAGGGACTGCACTGTAGTTGTAGCTGAGGCCTGGAAGAGTTTGCTTCATGATGTTGCTGTGAATCCACTTTACAGCTCTTCAAAGGGATGAGGACTAGCGCTAGAATTGATACGGTAAAACCGACGCCATCGTTACTGTTCGTAGCACTGTGTATCAAGTGCCAAGGAAGCCTCCGAAGCTGAAATCCAGATATGGTAATGGACGTTTAGTTTCCGACATGCACTGTAAGCGTCAATCACAACAAACTAGGCCACTGACCAATCAGAGCAGAGCAGGCTCTCGGAAAGGAGGGTTTTAGAGAAACCGAATCTTCTGACAAACTGTTTTCAGACTCTTTGATAAAATGAGGTGATGTGCAATGTATATTTCGTTTTTTGACCTTTGATGCATGTAAATCTGTTGTAGGAGACCTCCTAAACAAAAAAATAAAAAAATAGCATAATTTCTCAAGGGACTTGCATTCGGTTCCATTCTGATCTGCTGCACTTCTTTAAGCAGTTTTCAAGAACAAGCAAGAACAAGTCCTGTGTACCGAAGATTTGCAGAACTATAATATATGACCCCAAAATACCTAATATAGGCCTACTCATCTGTTTCATATTAGCATCACTGAGGGATCATAATGCTTTATTATTCCACAGTACCTTATATTCTAAATGTGTGTGATATCACAGACAAAAAATTAAACAAGATGAAACATTTAATTATTTACGTGCAGAGCAATTAAGGAAAATGGTTCAAATCTACTTTGAGCAGCAGCCTCTGTTATCTGTGTTTGCGGACCATAATGCAATCATCTTTGAGTACAGAACATTGTGTTAAGCAGTAAAGTCTATTGCGGTGACATAACACAAGACGGCAGATTAGATTAGAAAGGAGTGCGTAACCGATTTTTACCGTAACCGTTAAGGATAATGCAAGGGGGGCCCCTGACCCAACAAATATCACAAGAACAACCTTAAACTTTTAAAAGTCTTGTAGTAATGGCGCTACATAAACTTGGAAAAAGCAAAAGGTACAATTTTTAAATTAGTCAAACGTGTAATTTTTTATTTTGACAAACGCATGTAATAAGGTGTAGCCATGTTTTTAATCACAATGTCTCCGCAATGGTGTGTCTCCCGTCATGGTTGGCATATGTAGGCCAGAGTAAAGAACATTGATTTAACACCCCACCTATTTTACATAATAAATTCTGAGTTTCACCCAAGCGACGTGAAATCCAGACGGCTTCACGCAGACAGAACAGAAGTACACAGTAGTTTCTGATAAGATTGATGAGTGTGTGAAACGGTCAGTGTGTCAGTGAGTCACTTTTGATGAGACTCCTGCCAAATGTTCCAGCTGTCTGATCATCATAAAATTAAGGTCATACATGCAAAGGTCACTTTAAAGACTGCACTTATGTCATCTAATGGCTCTCAATGGGAAAACAGGTTCATTTATGCATGCATTTGTTTGTGTGCGTTTTCTTTGATGTGAATCGATTATCATAATTTTCGTGAAAGACTTGAAGCAGAACAGAGGGGATTAGAGGTACGTTTAGACCGATGACACAAGACAGACCACACAAAACTTCCAGGATTTACATTAAAAAAATATTCCTGACAGAGTGCAGATCTGCTCTTTTTCAATATATATCATCCGCTACAGCTCTCCTGTCCTCCCATTACCCTGTGAACATGAGCCACGCTGTGTATATTTAAACACAGCCCCACCTCACGACAGTATGTCCGGACATGTACGTCTGCAAATGGCTTTAACATTTGTCCAGAGAGCAAACAAAATGGTTGAGACAAAATCCTCACTTTGTACTTACAGACAAAGAGTTTGGGGCACTGGTTAAATGAAATGATTTAATATTTACTCAACTCCAGGTAAAAGGTAAACCGTTCTTTTTAAGAAGCCAAGCTAAAGAACACTCTTTGGTTACCCTTTATTTTAAGGTGTCCATGTTACAGTGTAATTATACAAGTACTGAGTAATAAAAAAATTAACTTGTACTTACTATAGGGTTAGGGTAGGATTAGGATTTGGTTGACGGTTAGTTGCATGCAATTATGCATAATTTACTGTTATTAGTATGGTAAGTACATGTAACATATGTAACAAGGACACAGTCAAAATAAAGTGTTACCCACTCTTTTTGTTCAGACTTTTCAAACAGACGTATTGTGAAAAAACTGTTTGAAGGAAATAACAAATTGCTCAATACTGTAATCTTGATTACCGCTCATGACTGTTGTCATTTGAGAAATGTATTTTTACATTTCATCAGAATTTTTGCACTTTCACCTATAAGCACAAATCAAGAGAATGTTGACTATTTACTCATCTAGTTTAGATGAGAGTAGTAACGTTCATTAATTTAATGATATTAAGCTGGAAACTTTGTCATTGTAAATTATTGTAATAGTGCTTATAATAATTTAATATTATAATATATTTCACTTAATTATAACTAACTAAATAAATAAATAAAATGGAGATATTTGGCCAGTTTTGGCACTGTCACTAACCATCATTTTTGTGTTACAAAACAATATATATAATAATTTAAATATTTCCAGTAACACTTTATTTCACGGTGTCCTTGTTACACGTGTTACATGTAGGTACTCTAGTAATAACTATGAATTAAAGTAAAACTAAAAATTATAGTATACTAAACCAAACCCTCACCCTAACCCTATAGTAAGTACAGGTAGTTAATTATTATTACTAGGTACGTAAATGTATAATTACACTGTAACACAGACACCTTAAAATAAAGTGTACCCATATTTCCGTTAAATAATAAAGTAATTACAATTTTAGTATATTTTTTGTTTAGTATATTTGTTGTTGCCAAATAATTATAAAATTGTTTATATAAAACAGATGTTGATGATAAGTAATACCAGCATTTCCCCCTCATTGCATGCATGTTACATAAATTGGTGAGATTGTGCTAATAAATGGTTATTGTCTGTATCAAGAACGGAGTTCAAGTTCAAACTCAAGTTCATGATGGAGATGAAGGCGCGGTGTCCATATAACACATAACAGACCACATGGGTCTACACGACTCCAGCAAAGCCCCCCCCCCCCCTCTCTCTCTCTCGCGCGCTCTATCTCTCCCTCTTTACCTCCTGTGAATGCTGTGTAATGTTCATGACATAACTAGGTCAGTGGAACAGCAGGTTTGAGCGCTGCTCACACAGCCGGCCATGCTGCCCTGCGAAAACAACAACACGCAACTGAACATTTACACACAACAGTATCACGAGAACCGAATAAGGCGAGGATTTAACTGACATTACAAAAACAAAGCGCGTTCAGCAGAAATATTTAGTTTTAAAGAGACTGTATGCGTCACCATAGTGTGAGACATTTTATTCACCGAATGCAAGTTGTATCAATATTTTTTAGAAGATATATTACTGCCTATCTTCATACAGGAGAAAATAATAATACTTTTCCACTCATTACGTAATAAAACCTGTCACACAAGCCAGCATCACGACCTGCCGCTGAAAGCTTCATCATTCTGCGTCAGAATTCCAAACAAATTTTTGACATCTGCCTATTCATTCTAACATTTGACACAGAACGGAATGTCAATGAACATTTAAACGCGTTACAAAGTATCAAGTGCCCGCGTGGCAAATGTCACAGGGAAGCAGCAGCACAGAAATCTGTGCATGAAAACATACCTGCATTATTATATGGCTAAATGTTTAGAGACCATTTAAAAGTAATATGCAATGTCACTGTAATAGTTATATGCCACACAGTGCTACAAACATCTTACCTCTCATTTTGATCGCAGTTTCTTGATTCTCCAAAGTTCACTGGCAAAGAAATATATTCGAACTAAGTAGCTAACTTGAGACAGCTACCCGAATTAAACTTTTCAACTCCGACTGTGAGCATTATTAAGAAAAGAAAATAGAAGTAAATGCGCGTGTCTAAAGGTCTTCACTTTCAGCAACAAATTCAAGTCGCATTCGACGTGTGTTATGGCGCGGTATGAAACGTCGTCGTCCCTCTCCTCTCACTCTACCCTGCTAACCTACTTTCAGAAGCGTGGACTCTCACATGATCTCACTAGCGGCGAGCACTACTCACGGGGACGCGCATCCAGTCAGCTCTTAAGGTAGGACTAGAATTCACACTGAATTCGGAACTACATACCAATTCATTGCATTCATTTAAAGTAAAGAAGGTCCCAGAGGACAAATGGCATCTGGACTGTAATTTTTGATTTATTTAATCCAGTTAAAGGGATAGTTCACCCAAAAATGACAGTCCAAACCTGTAAGACTTTTCGTTCATCTTCGAAACACAAATGAAGATCTTTTTGATGAAATCTGAGTTTTCTGTTCTCTCCATAGACAGTTATGCAACTACAATTTTGATGCTTCAAAAAGTTTATAAAGAAATTATAAAACCAATCCATATGAATCGAGCGGTTTAGTCAAAGTTTTCTGAAGATACTCGATCGCTTTATATGATGAACATATTTAATTTAGGGTTTTATTCACATTTAAACATTGATCAGCGAACATAGACAGAAGCTCTGTAGAACCTGCTTGACGCGTGAGAACAAACCTCTTTTGTTGAACGAAAGTCTGACGGGTTTGGAACGACATGAGGGTGAGTAATTAATGATATAATTTTCAGTTTTGGGTGAACCATCCCTTTAAAACTCTGAAAAATCATGGTATCTAGTAGTAAATAGAGCTTTAAAAAAGATCTTTACAGATTAATCACTTTCATACACGTCTCCACACAAGTCCTCAATATATTTTCCTAGCATATAATTCATTGATTAAAGTGCAAGCAGGGTTTAAGGGCTTATGGGTATTTCTCCATTGTAATGCAGTGTGATCTGGTTACACTTGTCTAAAAATATGCATCATGTGGTAACATCTAAATTAACTAGTTCTCTTTCATCATCTCGTGTTCGAGATCCACCTATGGGAAGGGCATCCGTACCTGACCTCTGTAGAAGCATCCAATTGCACCAAATCTGGCTAGACAGACAGAAGCGCGCAGCCAATGGCAGGTGAGGCCACACCCCCTTACCTACGGGCATATAACAGCTGGGCGCGCTGCTATTCCTCAGTTGACATTCGCTTTTTGCGATCTCTGCATCTCACAGCTCGGTTGATTTTTACACTGCTCACCTCGTGTCTTCAGGAGGACATATCGGCCAGATCAGCCTCCGCCGGACGTGACAGTTGTTTATTTTTCAACTACTGCTGCTTTGCATTCGGATCCGCCCACGCTTTCGCTATTTTCACCGTTTCTCCTCACGGCTGCCCGCCACGGATTTCTTCGATTTCTTCGCTGGTATGTCACTGTCTAAGCCTGCAGCCTCACCAGGGGATAGCCTATCACGGGCCTGCCCGGCCGCGTGTGGTGCCCTTATCGCAGCTAAGGATCTTCATCAGCTTTGCATGGTTTGTTTGGGTCCTAAGTACGCTCGGGAAGCCCTGGAGAACCCAGAGAATTGCAGTTTCTGCCTCATGCTGCCTAGGAAGCTGCTTAAACGCCGTTTTAAGGTGGCAGTGACGCAGTGCACCGGGCTCAGCCCTTCTGACTCGGACGGGCGACAAGGTGATGACGATGCGCTAACGGGGGCCTCCCGGGGCGCAATGTCTCTCATCTGGGCTGACCAGCCCAATCCCACCTTCCCCAAGGAGGACATCTTCGAGGACAACCTCGCTCTCGTCCACGAACCGCCCGGTCCTGCAGCCTCACCAGGGGATAGCCTATCACGGGCCTGCCCGGCCGCGTGTGGTGCCCTTATCGCAGCTAAGGATCTTCATCAGCTTTGCATGGTTTGTTTGGGTCCTAAGTACGCTCGGGAAGCCCTGGAGAACCCAGAGAATTGCAGTTTCTGCCTCATGCTGCCTAGGAAGCTGCTTAAACGCCGTTTTAAGGTGGCAGTGACGCAGTGCACCGGGCTCAGCCCTTCTGACTCGGACGGGCGACAAGGTGATGACGATGCGCTAACGGGGGCCTCCCGGGGCGCAATGTCTCTCATCTGGGCTGACCAGCCCAATCCCACCTTCCCCAAGGAGGACATCTTCGAGGACAACCTCGCTCTCGTCCACGAACCGCCCGGTTCTGGCGAAGAGGAGGATGCGGCCATTCTTGGGGTTTCAGAGGACGAGGAGGCCATCCCGCCCTCTGGTGTTCCCCAGGCTACCGCCCACGCGGCTCTGCCTCAAGCCATCCTCCTGGAAGTGTGTGAGCGAGCGGCCGCTCGTCTCAACATTGAATGGCCGGCACCACAGAGCGCCACCGACCAGGAGAGGGATATTTATGATGGGAAAGTGCTGGGACCCCCTCCCGGCCCGAGGAAACAACTCTTCCCCATCCTCCCGGCGTGCGCTAAGCACATGAGGAATTATTGGAGCGACCTGCTCGACTTCAGACACGGTCTCACGGGACTCGAGGTTAAGGACATGGCAGTGCACGGTATGGGCGAACCTCCCGCTGTTGAGCCTTCCATCGCCAGGCACCTTAACCCCGCTCAGGGCGGGCTGCTCGCTCCCCCTAAGCCGGTCTTGCCCAACAAGATGGACCGTTTTGCTGCCCTCCGTTCACCAGGCAGCTTATAAAGTCCTCGGCCGTGGCTGTCAGGGCCCTTAACGTTTCTTTGCTCCTCTCCGCCTACCAGGCGAAGATCCACGAAGAATTAGGGCAACAATTGGAAAAGGGAAATCCTTCTGAAACCCTGTGGAAGGAGATCCTCACGGTGAACGACCTCGTCCTCCGTAACGCTCGGCAGGCTATCCAAGCTTGCGGGCGCTCCATGGCGCTTTCCATGGTGGGAGAGCGCGCGCTCTGGCTGAACCTGTCAGGACTCCCTGACAGTGAGAAACGGCGCATCGCGGGCATCGCACTGATGCAACAACGGTGTGACGATAAGAAGAAGGAGGATGAGGCTTTCAAGCTTTGCCTTCCCAGGAAGGCAGTCCCACGCCAGGCGCCCCCTGTGCGTTTGCCTAACCCACCGGTCACGGGACGACAGTTTCATCAGGGCAAGGAAAAGCCCCGCAACAAACCACCCCCACGGCAACATAACCCAGCACCTACAAACAAGCACTGGGGTAAGCCCGCTCCCTACGCGGCCGCGGCCGGGAGACCTGCGAATTCCAACCCCACCGGCTCGAAACGCAAGCAGCCTGCCTGATGTTCAGCCGATGGGGGCATTGAGTCCATGTTCACGGGCCGCGAGCCCTTCGGACTCCCCTCCTCTTCTAGGACCCCCGTCCAAAAGACCCAGGGGGTCCCGCGGATGGGTTAGCTCACCGACTGTCGAGACTGCCCAGCTTGTGTGTTCGAGAAATGTGTGTTTTCCCCCCACGTTCAGGGGGCCCTTTGTGAGGGAAAGTTTAAGCTCAGTGACACCACACTGCCCACACTCTGTTCCCCTCACTCTCTCAATAAAGGCTTCGGCCCCAGTGTTTGCCCAACACAAAACACACAAAACACAAAAAAATACGAATTGAATGAATTCGTTTCGGAGAGAAAACCTCTCTCCGCAGAGAGAACTCATCTCACTGCAGAGAGAGAAAATCCCTCCGAACCCCTGCATGTCGCCTCTAGTGTGCCCACTAGATGGCGCCATTGCATCACAAATAAACCTGTTGGTCTCACACAGCTCCGCCCTGGCCCGAGCGGGAGCACTCACGAGTCACGAAGCGGCTTGGCGAACCGTTTCAGCTCCCGAGTGGGTGATGCGTACAGTAATGCAGGGTTACAGATTGCAAATCGCAGTAAAACCCCCGCATTTCAACGGCATTCTCTTTTCTCACACGGAAGAGAACGCCTCTCACATTCTGAAAGAGGAAATTTCATCTCTCCTAAACAAGGGAGCGATTCAGGTGGTACCCCCCAATCTGATGAACCAGGGCTTTTATTCCCGTTATTTTCTGGTCCCGAAAAAAGGCGGCTCTCTCCGCCCTATCTTGGACCTTCGAGTGTTGAACAAACATTTGAGGAAATACAATTTCAGAATGCTGACACAAGGCGCACTCGCCCGTGCCATAAAACAGAACGACTGGTTCACATCAGTCGATCTGAAAGATGCTTTCTTTCACATAAGCATCTATCCTCCGCACAGGAAGTTTCTTCGTTTTGCCTACCAGGGCATATGTTAAGAATTCACAGTTCTTCCGTTTGGACTCAGTTTGAGTCCCCGGTCTTTCTGTCTGTGCGCGGAGGCGGGCTTAGCACCTCTGAGAATATCAGGTCAGAGAATCCTGACTTACATAGACGATTGGCTTATCATAGCCGAATCAAAGGAGAAGGTGTTGCAGGACACCGGCCGTGTGCTCGCGCACATCACATCGCTCGGGTTCCAAGTGAATGTGAGCAAGAGCAATTTCACGCCCAGTCAGAATGTAATTTTCCTGAGCTTGGAGTTGAACTCGGTCTCCATGCGAGCGCGTCTCTCTCAAGAGCGCGTTCACTCTCTGATGAACTGTCTGTCGCAGTTCAGAGAAGGGGCGAAAGTGCAATATCGCACATGTCTCAGGCTGCAGGGTCTCATGGCTTCATCCACCCAAGTTGTGCCGTTGGGACTCCTGAGGATGAGGGCGTTCATGAAATGGGTTTTGTCACTACATTTCAGCCCGATTCGCGACCTTTGCCGCTCGGTAACAGTGACACGCGCCTGCTCGGCAGCCTTGCGCCACTGGGAGAGCGAAGACTTTTACGCACGGGGAACCCCTCTGGGGGCGGTTACGATGCGGAAAGTTGTGATGACAGATGCGTCCTTAACAGGCTGGGGTGCCACCCAGGAGGGCAGAACGGTGAACGGTCTGTGGCCAAACAGACTACGTTTAGCGCACATAAACTATTTAGAGCTTTTAACCATTTGGAAAGCTCTGAATCATTTTCTGCCTCGCCTGCAGGGACATCATGTTCTAGTACGGTGCGACAATACCACGGCAGTGGCTTATATCAACCGTCAGGGCGGCATGCGCTCGTCGAAACTCCACGCTCTAGCTTACAAGCTTTTGGTGTGGAGCAGACGGGTTTTCCTGTCGTTACGCGCAACTCACGTTCCGGGCATTCTGAACAGAGGCGCGGATCTGCTATCAAGGGGAAACCCAATCTACGGAGATTGCTGTCTTCACCCGCAGATAGTGGAAATGCTATGGATGAGATTCGGACGGGCGAGCGTAGATCTATTCGCCTCGCGTGAAAACTACCATTGTCCTATGTTCTTCTCTCTAAGGGACATGGACGCGCCCCTCGGGGTAGACGCACTGGCCCACCCATGGCCCAGAGTGCTCCTGTATGCTTTTCCTCCCCTGTGCCTGATAATTCCCACATTGGCCAGGGTGAGAGAGCAGGGCCTGTCTCTCATTCTGATAGCACCCAGGTGGCCCAAGGCACCATGGCTGGCGGAGATAATTCCTCTGTTATACCCCGAGCCGTGGCGCCTTCCCGTTCGCACGGATCTATTGTCCCAAGCCAAGGGGGACATTTACCACCCCCACCCGGACAGGGTGGCTCTCTGGGCCTGGCCCGTGAGAGGACGAACCTGAACGCACTTGGGCTTTCGCCGCGTGTGATCGCCACTATTCAGAATGACAGGGCCGTCTCTACACGGTCCTTATATGGCTATAAGTGGCAAGTGTTCGAAGGGTGGTGCGATGGGCGCGGTCTCACATCTTATCAGTGCTCAGTTCCTGATATTTTGTGTTTCCTTCAAGACCTCATGGAAAAAGGGAGGTCCTTTTCCACCATTAAGGTCTACTTGGCTGCGATTTCAGCCTGTCATGTGGGTTTTGAGGGCTCTATTGTCGGGCAGCACCCTCTAATCCGCAGATTTATGAAGGGTGCACGCCGCTCTTTGCCAGTCATCAGGAGAACTGTTCCGGAGTGGGACCTCTCCATGGTGCTGGAAGCGCTGTCTCAACATCCTTTTGAGCCTCTGGGGAGTATTTCCCTTAAGCTGCTGTCCTTCAAGACAGCTTTGCTCTTGGCCTTGGCATCTGCTAAACGCGTCAGTGAGCTACATGCACTCTCGGTTCACCCCTCGTGTACTAAGTTCTCCCTCAGTGGAGATAAGGTTTCCCTTAAGCCTAACCCGGCCTTCATGCCGAAGTGCTTCCCTGCGTTCACTTCGGCGGTGTTGGAGCTGTCCGCTTTTCACCCTCCACCTTTTACCTCTCTAGAGGATCAGAGGCTGAATGCTCTGTGTCCAGTCCGTGCTTTACAGGCATATATGACCAGGACCAACGCTTTCCGGAAGAGCGACCAGCTCTTTGTTTTTATGGGCCCCCCCCGCACAGAGGGAGTCCCATATCGAAGCAACGCCTCTCACATTGGGTTGTGGACGCTATAACTATGGCTTATGAAGCAAAGGGAGTGCAGCCCCCAAGGGGCATCACAGCTCATTCCACGAGGGGCTTAGCCGCCTCTTGGGCTTTGTTTAGGGGAGTGTCACTGCAGGACATCTGCTCCGCTGCCAGTTGGGCTTCTCCTCATACCTTTGTGCGTTACTACTGGCTGGATGTCACCAGAACCTCGGTAGCACATTCGGTTTTAGGGGTGGGGTCTTCTTAGCTCTTCCCTGTAACCCTGTTGAAAAAAAAAAGAACCAATAAGAGTGAATGGGCTGGCTGGCCATGTTCATTCCTGTCACCAAAACATTTACTTCCCTTTATGGGTATAGTTTATGTGCCTTGGTGGGTTGGGGTTACTATCATGTATGTGTCTCATGCATGTTTCATGTCCTGCTTGTCCACAGCAGTTAGGTGTGGCGTCACCTTTGCAGGTTCATGATTAATGGACGTGTCAGGCACCGCCTCCCAGAGGTGACCGTCTTTCTCTGGCTTTCAGAACCTCACTGTGAGTGTATTGGGCAATCGGGGAGCTGTCCATGTCTCTCCCATAGGTGGATGAAAGAGAACAATAGGTTACTATCGTAACACCGGTTCTCTGAAACATAGAGTGGAGAGATCCACCAGCTTTGCCCCGTTTGCCGCACGAGAAGCGAATATACTTACTGAGGAATAGCAGCGCGCCCAGCTGTTATATGCCCGTAGGTAAGGGGGTGTGGCCTCACCTGGCATTGGCTGTGCGCTTCTGTCTGTCTAGCCAGACTTGGTGCAATTGGATGCCCGAGGTCAGGTATGGATGCCCTTCCCATAGGTAGATCTCTCCACTCGATGTTTCAGAGAACCGGGGTTACGATAGTAACCTATTGTTTTATTCAAAAACATTACTGAATATAAAAGTCTGTGCATAATGGAAAGCTCTGCATGTTGAAATAACTTTAGTCAAACTTTAGCAAAATAACTTATGACAAAGTTAATTTTAAACTGGAAATAAAGGGATTTATTAGAGTTTTTAAAAATATGTTGGCTGACCAACAAATAATTAAGTTGGTAACATAAAATATTTAAATTCTATCCAACAGCATGTTTTCTATATATTTCAGTGAATTATAGTGAATGAAGTATTTTATACAGAGTCATTTTACAGTGTACAACTAACTGGAAACATTCTAAATGTCACATTTAAATGTTGGATGTGTTTAAAACTATAATCAATGCCAGTTCTTTCCTACGTGCACACCCCCAAACACCCATTAAAGCGACATTTGAAGGACTGTTCTGCAAAATGGCTCTTTTATTATTCAAACCAGGCAAAAGAAATCCCTCAGTCATAAGGTATAAATACAAGCTGGTCCGATAGTTATGACAGATGGTTATGTAATCCTTGAAGGCCTGCCGGAGGCTTGAACAGGCTAATTATTCATAATTCATTTATTTATTTAGAGGGGGGGGGGGGGGGGGGGCATTAACCCTATAGCTTAAGAACTATAATCAATCACTTATATTGCAAAAGAAAATATATGAATCACATTTTAACATTTTAGACAACCACAGACTTTCCTACTGCTACAAAACTCCTATCATCACGAGGGATTTTTAAAACACAGGTCAAGAAACTTTTATGGAACAAGGTGAATATTTATTGATAAATTGGAGAGTTTTTACAGCGTTTTTGTTTTTTATTTTGTTTGTTTTTACGCTATGTCTTTTTACCCCCTCCTCATATGTTTTCTTTTTTCTTTTTATTTAGTTAGTCTCGTTTGTTTGCTTCTTGTCTATTGGACTGTGCTGGAAATAAGTATTTTACTTCAGCATGTTATCCTTTGGATTACTGTTTTATTGTCTTGGATCCAGAAATAAAAATCAATCAATCAATCAAACATGTTTTTATGTTCCATGCTCCATGAGCCAATATGTAAGACAAAACAATACATGTGCCTCCATGTGCATATGATTTATGCATCTTTCAAAATCCTAAATGACAATGACTCGCAGCGAGTGCAAGTGTTAAAGCTTGATGATGCAATTCTCTGGCAGGGCTCTTATGAAACACACAAAGATTACAGTAAGTAGGTTAGTGGAACAACCACTCAAAGCTGCTCTCTGTTTGGCCTCCTCCTCCCCCATCCGTCGCTGTTGTCGCTCCATGACTGTTTCATCCATGTCCGCTTCTCCCGTCCATCTCAAGGCTTGCTGCCCTGGAGGATCTGCTCTTCTCCTTTTCTTGTTGTTGCCTTTTTTCTGATTCAATCTATTTATTTTAATTCGTTCACCAGACTGGCCTGCTGCGCTCCCTGCTACTCTCTGTCTTTCATCTCTCCACTCATATGTCTGTCTCTTTCATACAATAAACTTCATGGTTGCAGAAGATAATCCAGCCATATCATAACAGAAAACTCTCAGTACAAATCCAAGAGTTTTGTTCCTGATTAAAATGTGTACGCCGCTATTACATCTTTTGTTTGGTTGTTAAGCTCGAATTCGATTCTCTACATTCAACCTTTCCTGTGTTCCCTCATGCGTGTTCGGTAACTAATAGCAACAGCCGTGACATTCTGACCCTAAACCTACGTAAACGCAGAGTTATCGAAAGCGTTGGGGGCAGGGCTGAGCGAATCAGGTTTTATCTGTAGAAACAATGAGAGAGAATGCAGTTATGATTCATGACAGATGGATATTAAGAATAATAGAATGTTTTGGGGATGGACACATTTTAAAAAAAAAACATTCAGTAAAACATGAATCAGGATGTGACGCTGCACATAAACAATGTATTAAAATCTATTTTGGTTACAAAAGGTCAATAAAGCAGGCTGTTCTTGAACAGTTAGGCACCTTACAGATATAATTTACTGTGTGTATATTATTAAAATAGTTATTTGCTAACGCTTTGATTTAAACAAACCCCTTACTCTAAGTATTAAGTAGCTATTATTTGTTTATGCCTTGCAATCCAAGGGCAATGTAAATATATCAGACAGAATTTCAATGCAAAATTGATGAGTAAATATACAAACATTTTTAAAAATCACTTTAAAATACATCTATCAACCACAACATCATCTCCACACAACAAAGTATTTAAAATTAAAATTATCCCCTAAAATAATCTGTTAAAACAATTTGATACTTATTTGACTTATCTTCTTTGATTAAAGTCGTGCTCTTTCAGTTCTGCTTGATGGAAAGAGAATGTAAAGGGAATTATCTGTTTGTTCTAGTACAGAAGAACCATTTGTGCTGTGGACATGAATGATACCTCAAATCATGTAGCTTATGTGTGTCATTACTTTTCGAGGCATTCATACTTACAATTTCTGCCTGATGGAAGATAACTGGACTTGCATTGAAGGAGGGACCCAACATTTAGGAACCAGAATACCATGGAGATGGGCTTTTTTGACTTGGGCCTGTAAACAATCACCTGGTAACCATCCAGAAAACCATAACAATGACTTAACAACGACCCAGAAAACCATTGGAACCATATAGCAACATGCTGCTATCAAGTTTTACTACCACTCACATTTAAATCTATAGTTTAATAATGTTATCCTAAAACAAAGAATATTAATGCATTAAAAAAACACACATTGCAACAGAGGCGTTGATGAATAGAGTGAACGGACGGATCATAAACTCATTGTTGATGGGTCCAATGTCCAATGGGTCAAAAATCCTCACTCTCGTTCTCCCTAACCAAGATGGAGGTTTCAGCATTCACAGGGATTATGTTTGATCCTGTGTTCGCATTGTGCCCTAATCCCGCTCCCTCCATCGCTCCCTCTAATCCCTTGCTTTTCCACCAATTCAAAAGCTTTCTAATCTCCACTGGCTTGAGCCTGGTTATCTGATGTGACTCCAGGCAACACACTACCAGGTTGTGTCAGTGAAAACACACTCTCTCACCTTATGTTCTCTGTTCCTGTTTCCCTCTCCCACTTTGTCTCTTGGGCCACCTTTAGATATCACTATCTGAATATATTCTTTAATTTAAAGTGACCCTATTATGCTTTTTCAAATATTACCTTTTATGCATTGTGTAATATAGCTTGTTTGTGAATGTGAAATGTCTGCAAAGTTTTAAAGATCAAAGTGATCGACCAGTAAATGTATTGTCTCGTTTATTTAAAATTTAAATTTATTTAAGAATCGATTCTGAACCACTGAAAAGAGTCGGCAGCAATTTATATAACAATTTAACACATTTGCATATCCTAGCCTATGATCTTCATTGGCGGCCCACAAATGGTGTCTATTGACCCGTATATTTCCCCATTTAATTTTTCTAATTTGCTCTTTAAAAACGTTATAATGTTTCAGCACCTGAGCGATGTTAAAACCAACCAAAATGCATAGCAACATGATCAAATCTTAGCAATCCCGGCCAATAGAAAATAATACATTAATTATAATAACCACAACACTACTTATAATTATTATTATTAGTATAGATGGCAAATGAAAAATGGCATAAGAAATTTTATTTTGCTAGTAAAAATGGCTATTTCTGTCCATACCTGTTATGGAACAGAAGAGCGCCAATAAAAAGAGTTTGAGACACACATGATGTAAGTAACTGGAAGGTAGATCATTGAGATGAGACTGGCAGGGTAATGACTGTTCTTATCTGTATGCAGGCGGAGATAACAGGTGACTAAAAGGACGAGATGATCACTGAAGACTGAGGAAGACAGAAGACTGGACAGTTTGAGACGAAAACACACTTAAGTATCCACATGCAGGATGGTCATCTGGTATAAGCGTTCAGGGTTGAACAACGAGACCAGTCAAACATGTGTGTTTGCTGCTGGCCTTTATGGAGGAACTGATGAGGTTGATGGCAGACAGGTGTGGTGATTGTCGATTGTGTACAGGTTGTAGCCAGCGAGGATTATGGGAAATGTAGTGTGTTGAGGTGACTGGTCTGGTAATTAAGGATTGTGGCAATACTCTCCGACCTCACGGCTTGAAGAGGTGAAGGCGGAGGATGGCGTGGAGATGGTGCAGGGATGGTAAGAGGAGCAGGCGAAGGGATGTGATAGCAGGTGGCAGAGGAATGGTGACAGATGGACGATGAGAGTCAGGCGGCGATGATGAAAGCATAGACCCAGAGCCCAGAGACGGCAGCCCACGGCAGTGTCGAAGGAGGGAGGGGCCAAGGTGGAGTAGAGGCTGACGTCCACTAGGGTACGACCGACGGAGGGGGAGCCGATGGATCCCAGGGTGCAGACGGAGAGTCGATGGAGCAGAGAGACAACGCTGGCACAGGACGCCTAGGCAATGCCGCGGCGACGATCGTCTGAGGAGGAGCCAGACTGCCCGAGGACTGAGGCGATGCCAGTGTGATGGAGGACCGAGGCGTACCCGAAGGGAAGGAGGAGCCCACTGCAGCCGTAGGGTTGGAGGAACGGAGTGTAGCAGAAGATCCGCAAGTCCGTGGCGGAGGTGGTGTGATGACTGACCAAGGGGGAGCCGGTGGGATGAGGGAACCCGGGAGAGTCGAAAGGCCGAGAGTGTCTGGTGGAATCGACGGACTGAGATGGAGCGAGACGATCTCAGGCCGGAGGCTGAGCCACTGGATCTATCCACTCAGGCGCTGATGGTGGTAGCAGGACCTGAGGCTTGACGTGAGTGCTTGGCATTGCAGGAGATGGCAAAGAGCTGACAACCTCCAGCAGAGGCAGGAGGACTGGCTGAAGGCTAGACAGTGTTGAAGGTAACAACACATTGTCCATGCAGGTGTCTGTGCAGTCTAAAAACAGCGAGGAAGGTTCAGAGGAAACAGGAAAAAAGTTCCTACAGTCCATGGTGCTGTCTAGGAACAGCTATGATAAATCAGAAGTGGGGTGGGAGACGATACTCCCATGCTGAAGTCAATCAGCCAGTCTTCAGTCTCAGAATCCACCAAAATACCCTCGGCCACTGATGTCGTGGGCTCACACCCCTGGTCAGACTCACTGGCGGGCTCCTCTTACGGGTCGAGGGTCCTCTTATCTTCGGGCACCGGCTGCCGTGTCACGGCGGGTGGTAGCTTTCTGTCTGTGGGGGACTCACACGTTTCCTCCGTGGTTGATGGTGGTGGAACGGACTCTGCGTATGGATGTGTTCTGGATTGGGGGTAAACACTCTTCAGCCCATAGGTGTCTGGGACTTCAGGGTCTCGTCGTCAAAGGGGCTGGTAACGACAAGAAGGCAGAATTTCTCTGTAAAAACAAAAAAGTCCAGGCTCTCACGAGGCACAACAGCAAATCGAGTTGCATTATCCACCTAAGGTCTGGTCTTCTGTCTTGGAACAGAAGAATGCAGACAAAGGTAGAATCCAAACAGAGTTTATTTGAGACACACATGGGATGTAAAAAGGTGAGTAACTGGAAGGTAGATCGTTGAGGGTTGAATGACGAGACCAGACAAGCATGTGTGTTTGGTGCTGGCCTTTATGGAAGAACTGATGAGGCTGATGGCAGACAGGTGTGGTGATTGTTGAGTGTGCAATGGTGGTAACCAGAGAGGATTATGGGAAACATAGTGTGCTGAGGTGACTGGTCTGGTGACTAATGATTGTGACAATACCAGTGTTATTTTAGTATTATTTATATAGCTAGACTATTATAATATTTATTATTTTGAATTTGCTTTTATGTAAATATTTTACTTTTTATTTTAATTATAGTTTAAGTTTTAGTATTTTTTTGTGCTTTTGCAGTTTTTTAAAGGGGTAGTATAATGCCCCTTTTTACAAAATGTAAAATAAGTCTCTGTTGTCCCCAGAGTGTGTATGTGAAGTTTTGGCGCAAAATACCCCGCAGGTAATTTTGTACAGCATGTTAAAATTGTCTATTTTTAAGGGTCAGTTTCACGTGTGTCCCTTTAAATGCAAATGAACTGCTGCTCTTGTGTGTGTGTGTGTGTGTTAGCAGCCTCACGCAGACTAGCACTAAAATGTAAGAAACTGTTGCCTTTTATGTTTAAACTGGAGTCTGACAATGATGGAGAGACTCAAGAAGAAGTGACAACATGTAGAAGGGAACAGGACGTTTCTGAATGATTAGTTGATGAATTTGTTGCTGATGTGGAGTTAACTATCTTCAAGTCATTGATTAGCATATTCTGTCATGATAATCTATAAATCGCTTGTGTGGGAAATGTTGTAAGATGCCAACAGAGTTTTTATGCAATTGTATTTGTGTTACTGTATTGCATGTGAAAAGACGGATGCGACAGCTTGAGCAGACTCACAAATGTGCTCAACATGGACTGTGTGTTCCCGGGGGTGGGGTTTATGTACATTTTAGGGTTGGTGATGTCACTAACCCGGGAGGAATGTAGTGTAGTCCCTACCAGCCATTTGTTGTAGTCCTTAAAGGGGTCATCGGATGCCCATTTTCCACAAGTTGGTATGATTCTTTAGGGTCTTCATGTAAAGTTTGTAACATACTTTGGTTCAAATTCCTCAATGATTGTGTAAAACAACACCCTTTTACCTCTTCAAAAACAGCTCTGTTCACAGCGACCTGTTTCGGCGTATGTCTCTTTAAATGATAATGAGCAACTACTCACCCCACTCCTCTTTTCCATGGGGCATGTCGACACAAGACACATAAAGTGCTGCCTTGGCGGACAGTATACAAATGGCTGAGAGCAGATATATGCTAATACGGGAAATATACTAATACGGGACAGTCTGTCAGTGGTCGTGGGCGGAGCATGAGCAATATGACGTCATATTGCTCAGAAAATCCAAACGGCTTGATTATTGAGAGTAGTCAGGCTTTTTGAGGATTAAAAAAAAGGAGAGAATGGATTTTTTTTCATTGTATCGTGGTTGTGTCCGCACACTGCAAAGACACATTTATATGCAAACACCATATAAAAGTGAATTTAGCATCTGATGACCCCTTTATAAAACGATTTATTTAAAATAAAATATATTCCTTTGTTTTGAACTTTGAGCGTTGTAACTTTTGCAGATGTTGTTTATGCTCAAACAGCAACATTACGCACTAACTAAAGTTAGAAAAGTGAAATCATAATCAACCACCCCTTTAAATATTTCAATTAAACTTAGTTTGTTTCATTTTGTTGCTAAAGCAACATTTCTTATTTCCAGTTAAGGTTTTAAAAGTTTAAGGGCATTTTTATCTAATTAATTAAATTTTTACATTTTTAATTTATTTTTAATTTATTAAATTAATGAAAACCATTTTAATAATTTTAGTTTTAGTCAACAATAACCAGACTGGTCCATACACAAAGCCATAGCAATGTAGCTTTGACACACCTTTGGGGAAAAGCTCTTTAAACAAAACTACACCTACTTCACACTTGTTAAATATCAGAAACATTATGTAATTGTTATTTGCGGGCATGCACCAATTTGCCAGCTATAGCCAAACCCATCTCACAACAGCTAGTTTGACTGTCATAGAATGATCTGTCTTTCACCACCTGAACATAAAAGTGAGAAAACACCAAGACCTTCCATTTTAAAGTGATGTGAGAGGGAAAAACACATTTCTATCACCACCACCTATTGCAACCTTCAACAGAAATTGTTATAATGCAAATAGAAAACAGGAGTATTTAAATGAGAAAGTATTGTTGTAGGATATCTGTGGTATGACTGGCATGTGTGGCTTTGGTCAACAACGACATTACTTCTACCTGTACCTTTCAAAGTGAACAATACGCCTGCTTTGTAAATACTAAATGACAGATGTCAGGAAGGACATGTGTCAAACCCATCTAGAAAAACTGAAAGAGAAAAACAAGTAGAATCATAGAATTTCGACCCATTTGGCAAAGAACATAATCACACGTCACCAACATGATGGACAAAAACACGCATGAGTGATGTGTCTCTGATTTGTGAGGCAAATTTCCCTACAAATGTTCCGGCTGGTGAGAGGAAGCAGATGCTTGCGGAGCCATTGAGAACACGTAGAAAGGGCAGGGACGGTGTTGCTGTGAAAACGGGTGAGCGAGCGAGCCTGTTTACTGCCGTTGAGTCACCCAGCATGCCTTGCCATGTGAGACTGACCCATAACGGCAGGGATTGGCTGATTAGCAGCAACATGTCGCATTCATGTTAGTGCACACTAAAGAGCTCAAAGAGACAGAATTGACTAACACCTAAATACCACTGAAAAAAAATCACAGCTTTATATTAATCCTCATATTTTGTTAGATTTACTTTCTTTCTGTTTGTTTTCTCTTTATACTATGGGGCTTTTGAATGCTTGAATCTGATTGATTGATGAATGTTCTAAAGTGTGCAATTATTTTCAGGGAAACGCACGGCTAAAGTAGTTCCAGGCAGGCCTTGACCGCATTACAGTTCCATATCACTTCGGTTCTGTTGTCAATCCGCTTTAGTGACGCTGCTGACGTAAGATGCTGCTGACGTGGGACAGAAAGCTCTCGGACTAAATCTAAAATATCTTAAACTGTGTTCCGAAGATGAACGGAGGTCTTACGGGCTTGGAACAACATGAGAGTGAGTCATTAATGACATCATTTTCATTTTTGGGTGAACTAACCCTTTAAGTTATTTCAAAGGTCCTTACAGACAACAAGAGCAGAAGAACCAAACCCCACAGCGACACTGACCAGCAAATAAATATAGTAAACAATAGGATAAAAACGACTAATTATTTCCATGTTTTTTTGCCACAAAATCATGCTTTATTATTTATTATCAAAAAGCATAACGCTCAAAAGCACACACATACAGTACAGACACACTCGCACAGAAACGTGTTGTCAGCGCTGCTCTGATGATTTTATCAGTAAAATAGTTAACAACGTAAAACCTACGGTTTCGCTATTATTATATTTTCGTCGTGGCCACATTACCACCTTGGGTGTGCATTATTTTTCTAATAATTCAAGTCAAGTCACCTTTATTTATATAGCGCTTTTTACAATACAGATTGTTTCAAAGCAGCTTTACAGAGATAACAGGAAAATAATGTTGTAATAGGATTGTTAAATACAAAATGAAATGTCCCCAACTAAGCAAGCCAAAAGCCAATGGCGACAAAGGCGAAGAAAGGTGAAAAGGCAACAGTGGCATGGAACCAAAACTCCATCAGTGACAGAATGGAGAAAAAAACCTTGGGAGAACCCAGGCTCAGTCAGGGGGGCCAGTCCTCCTTTGGCCAATAAACGAACAGTGTATGATTATGATTTAGGCAGCATTATAGGTCAGAAGTCAGATGGGATCAGAACTTTCACAATATTTATCCAGTTCATGTGGTTGGGGGTCGGAGTCATCACACCGCTATGGAGACCAGTTTGTTGAGGTGTCCATGAGGCCTTCACAGTGTTGATGAGGCTGGCACTTCAGGGATGCGTTAACAGCCCGTCATCAATTATGCCTTATGTATAATTATGTTTATGTTTCTCTGACCTACTCAAAACCCAGCATGGCATGTGTGCACTTGTGATCTTGTGGACTTTCAATGCCGTGTGTCCATGTCAGTTAAGTCCACAAGACCGTAGGGTGTGGCCCTGTCCCAAGTGGCACCCTAAACACTCACGGTCTTCCTACGAGTCATAACGCCACTTTGACTGTCGAGAAGAAGTCTGATGTGGAGCTTGCATCAGTGCGGGCTCTGCAAAAGCATATCAACCGCAAAGGAGGTGCTCATGAGCACCCTTCTGAAACCTAAAATGACAAATGGGACGCCCTATACGGTCTCATGGATATGGACATGCACACGCGGGAGCAAGACCAAAAGTGCATATGTGTGTCATTTGGGACAGGGCCTTGTCATTTTAGGTTTCAGTGTTCGGGAGCGTCAGATATGCACCCTCGATGCGCCATTTGGACTCAATTTATACAGGTTGATCAAAACCTATATAAATATCTTTCTTCTACTGAACAAAAAAGAATATATTTTGAAGAATGTTGGTATGGAACTTTATCGCAAAAACTACTTGCTAAATTGCATTTACTCGCTAAACTGGTGATGAAAATAATGTGAGTTGGGAGGAAAAATATAGGCTATTTCAATCCTTTTGTGTGTGAACACAAATTTTCTCAAATGAACGCAAAAGTTTTTCAAGTAAATGCAAAATCATTCAAATATAATTTGTCCTCTAATCTTAAAATCTAATATTGTAATATATGGGCCATTCTACAGTATTGGTTCAAAGTCAGAGTTGGAAACATCTTGAAAAAATTTGTCTTTTTTCACAAATTTTGTATGTATGCAAATTGTATAATATCTAAGGTACACATTCCGGGAACACACACACACACAGACACAAAGCACATTTTAAAAAGCTCATTATAAATGTAGCCTACATTTATTTATCATATTAATAGCGTTTATGTGATTGCTTATGCTGCCTTCAAAAATTGCTCAGATAAAGGTAGGCTATCCCAGAAGACATGAAGTGAAGGTAACATTGGATTCGGATTTCGGATGTATTGATGCCTTCCTACCTTGGAATGCATCCTCCGAAGGCAGCATGTATTGCACGAGAGTAAGTGCTTTGAAAACATTATCCATATATTAGGACTAGCGTCCTTTACAAAGTATTTTTAAATCATTTACTTAGGGTTTGTGATGCAGCTGCTGTCAAATCCAATACAGTTGGCTGCTTCATCTTTCAACAAAAATTTATTTGCAAACCTATGCAAAATTCACTTTTACATGGTGTTTGAACATAAATGTGTTTTCAATCCCCATAAATCATAAGCAATGTCTCAGAACAAGGCCCTGCCCACGACTGCTGACGGACTCTGCCCTATTAGCATAGACCCGCCCTGAGAATGTATTATTATTGTAGCTACTAAGTTATTATTTAAGTTATTCAATCAAGAGCAGTGAGTGATTTTCTAATTTTCTTTTCTTGTTTGATTCATACCCTGGAGAACCCACGGGGTCAAATTTGGCCGCTGTTAATTGTTGCTACCCAAAATGAAAAAAATGAAAAAATTGTCAAATTTAACTTCAAAAGCCCACAGTGCCACTTCTGGACCCTGCATAGAGACACCTAGTGGATGAATATTGAACTCACAAGTGCCAGAGTGGTAGTAACAAGATGGCTGACCACATGCTGTTTTGTTGAGCTGGAAACCTATCCGAACAAAATCGTATGCTCAGCAAACCAGCGGTTGGTAAAATTGTGTATTTTTTGTTAATCTATTTAGTATTAGCTTGCAGAATGCCTAGAAGTACGTTTTATATTCTTTTGGGATAAATTAGAGACTCTGAGCTAGTTCAAAAAACGATGGGCCACAAATGACCCTCTGGGTGTATGGGTTAAACAAATGTCGGGTCAGAAATGACCCTTTGGTTCTGTGAGTGACTTTGATGGAGAATGGTGACAGTCC